>OU896722.1:8885087-9132075 GCA_918026855.4 Phaedon cochleariae
TCAACAGCTAGAGATTATCATCCTTTTGTTATTGTTATCTTTTAATTCTGTGCAATAAGTTCTTCTCGCAATCATTTTGTGAAATAGAAATTTGATGAAGGTATTAAATGAATACTCTAATAATTTTGATATAATCATTAATATATTATGATGTATCTTGAACAAATCATGACTATCATGAGACATAACCTCAATTCTAGTTCTTCTTCTTCTTCCTTTTGTCTTCGATAACACGTTATTTCATGAAATGTCATCTGAAGACGTCCGTAGGCACGAAATTCTTTAAATCCTCAGGCTGTCACTGAAAGAACTCATTTAGGACAATTACAGCACTAAATTCACGCCTGATGATGTTCTTAGGTTGTAGAAAATAGAACGTCCTCTCCAGGCGTTTGGCGACACCGAGGGCGACACATTGAGGATTACCTTAGGCGAGTGTGTGCTATCTGGGTAGTAGAAGGCCAATTCTTGGTTTTGCTGAGGAATATCAATAAAGGGTCAAATTCAGTACCAACTATCAACCACACCCAAAGCCTACTGAGCCAGTGACTCAAATCCTGTTGATCATAATAGCTATATATGTCTCCGACAACCACCGTACATGGGATGGAAGAGAACATCATATTACTTGAGCAGTTAGGACATCGGAACATGAAATAACCGAGTTGACTCCGTATTTCATTCTCTTGCTGATTTGATTATTCGTGAAGAGTTTTTTCTTGGGTCTCACATATAGTGATATTTTCAACGCAGTAACATTCAGGGATCAGTCCTAATACCAAATTCACTTAGGAATAATATTAATTTTTTTATATGTAGAAACAAGAAAATCAGAAATTATGTAGAGAATTAAATAATCCAATTCAATTATAACTATCTAACCCCTCAAGATAATAATTGAAGGAACAGATTTCGACTTAATGAAACTTCATCCTGAAAATATAGATGGCACTAGTAAGAGTTCGCCAACAAGCGACTGCTAGTGACCTATGAATAATCACAAAACTGAACATCACAATATTGATCTCATTAGTGGCGATAGTTGTGAAAATCGCTCCTCAAGTCCTCGGTACAAGGCTGTAGTGGGATTCTTCAACAACTCATTGTTGCGAGCACTTGTAGAGTTTGCTAGAAGCACTTGATGTCCTCGTCACAAGGCTATGTGTGCGAAAATCTCAATCAGGTCATAGTCGCAAGCCCTCAAAAATCTCACTAGTAGTAATTGATGCGAATCATTCATTGTTCTCGTCACAAGGTTATATGTGCGAATATCTCAGACATCTGAAAGATGCGAACACACAAAGACTTGCCATTATCAATTATTTTTGCAAATCTCTCAATGTCCTTATCACAAGGCTATATTAACTCATATCGTGAAGTGCTCGCCTGAGGGCATTGTATTGAAATTTCGGCGTGGAATATATTCAAAATCTCTTTCTGCTCATCCTAGGCGGCGGACAATTAAAATAGATATAGTGCTCTTGGCGATCTCTTGGTAGTTACAGAAGGCATCAAAATCTCCTAGGAAGATATATTCGAGATATCTTCAAGACCTTTTTGTGCTGCCTATGAGGTCTCAATCAGTCTGCATCGATGAAAACGATCAAAGTATAGATTTTTTGATAATAATTAGGTGTAATATACGATGATATTGCGAGATGAACATTTTTATCGCACACAGGACGATTGAGTAGTCGGTACGCGCCAAAGTGCTTTTTCACGCCAGCAAAACCAGACAGTAATATGCTTCTCTACGTCTGCTCTTGCATATAAATACATTGTTCAATGTCACTTAGAAAAGCGAATATATTTCATAAACTGTGCTTCATATTTGGGAAGTTGAATGAGTGAGAGTGAGGACACATAAATGTATATTCTATTCTACAATACTGATGTATATTACAGAATGACTTCATATCCAACTATTGATGGTTTCTGCTTTTATAACTTTCCTTGGCAATATTCCTCAAATGTTCAGCCACTGCATCACCAGTTTCATCCACCAGTTTGTAGAAGAATCCGTCATTATTCTGGAGGAGTAGATGAGGATGATCATACTCTACAATTCGTCCTCTATCCACTACCAAAACTTTATCTGAATCCATAATTGTATTCAGACGATGTGCAACGGTGAGTACTGTACAGTTTGCGAATTTTGTTCTGATTGTTGTCTGGATCAAAGTATCAGTCCTGAAATTGATGAAAAATTTAAGAAATATAATGTGATCCAGAAGTGTGGTTTGATTCTCAGTTTTTTGTTGCAGTGGATGTGTAAGGCCCAACGAGCAACTTGGCTAAATTTGAAATCATAAACGTATGGTGCTGTAATGATTCAATTTCAACAGGATTTTCAGTACGATTAGCTATAACAAATTTCATCGAATTATCATCAAATTTCACAAGCATGTTTGAGGTTCACAGGTTGCAATTTCAATGGAGTTTGTAGGGTAGATTTCTCTTAGATCACAGACACTTTTATAATAACACGAAGAATTTCTCTTGCAAACACAAGAAATTTGAATGAAATGAAATAACCAATTATGGGGATATTCGAATGAAATTAGGTATTCATCATGGAGATCTCTGGTAAAAGGCAATGTTTGCTCAAAGTGGAGAGGAATTTTTCAGAAGGAAGAGGGAAAGCTCAAAGTTATCTCCATTTCTTTGTGGAAATGACTCTGGGCTTTCCTTCTTTCTTTTATTATAAAGATCCTGTAGTCATATGAACTTCATTCTCCTATTCGAATCAGATTCCATCCGAGGAACGAGTTTGTGCAGTCAACCTTCTGCTGCATTTATATCCATTTCCATGTGCAGGTTCCTATTTGAATAATGGTCAATTCACGATTACATGATTTAGATGATGAGGAAAAACTTAGTATGAAATGTAATTCTGAAGGTGAATTTATAAAGTCATTATGATGCTTGTCGAACTATCAATGATAATTGGAGAATGACAAATGAAGTTGTGGAACGAATTGAAGAAACATTGCACAAGCTTGAGATTGAATATTTGAAAATATGTTTGTTCATCGAGACAATTGGGGTTACTACAAGCTAGTGATATTCGAGTAAATGCATTGAGAAGATTCGATTGTAACCCATCCTATAATGAGAAAAATAAGGTACTTGAAGTAAGGAAAACCATATTTATGGAACAAGGCTTCTGCTGTTATTCATTAGGACATGTATTGGTATTAATCAGAAGGATAGGTATTTTGAGTTCGATAATTATACTTGAGTCACTGATAACGAGTGAATAAGTCACTAATGATAAGTGAATAACTTCATCTGATGAGTGAAGAGTTCAGTTGCCATTATGGAGGTAGATCATCACAACGAGTGATTTATTCACTGATGGATATCAATCTGACAGTCAATGAAACAGATGAATACAGGCAAGTGTCGATTTCCGGAAACCTGAATTCCTTTGCGGCTATCAACTTGTTTTCTTGTCACATGTAGTATACAAGTTTTCACTTGCTTCTATCAAATATTCACATAAAGTAAGTTATTTTTTTCTCCGTGTGCATGAGGATCTTGGGAACGGTAAGAGCTACAGAGATCGTTGAATGAAGGCAAAGTTGCGTATTACGGAGCTTCACTTCCTGTTATATACAGGGTGAAATAAAAGGAATCATATTCGTGTTTCACTGACATCTGCCTTGATACAATTAATTGATTCCTCTACAGAAACTGTCTGCACTTTGTCATTGCAACTTTCATTCTGCTGCGAAAATGAGTGAATGAAAGTTTTTTACAAGGGTGTAGTTTTCTTTGGGCCATATTTCACTGATGTATCGCACTTATGCGGAAAATTCATATTATTGGCTTTCTCGATAAGAATTCACGTGCAGGAGTGAGAAAAATTTTCAATAGGATTGAAAGCAAACACATAAACACATTTTATGGACCAGTACGATATTTCAGGAGGTTGAAAGCTCCCAGGAAGGGTTAGGGGTGAAGGGTGGCCCAAGAAAAACAACACCCTAATGGACACTTCTGTTAACATATTCTTGCAGCCAATTGGAAGTTGCAATGACATAGTGCAAACAGTTTATGGGAACCTATTATATTGAATGTACATATATAACTCTTAGACAGAAAGCGTATATGCTAGCTCAGATTTTTTCTCAACATCATTGTTATGATCATCATAATACGCAACTTTGCCTCGATTTGATCCTCTGTAGCTCTAATTCTACCAGTCTGAGGCTAGCACTTTCTGAGGAGACGGTTTCACCCGAGCGCCGACAGCGGACACGATAAAATCCTTCGAGGAGGGGAGAACCATCGATATTTTTTTTGTACAGTGCCACTCGTCACTCATGACATCAAACATAAACAGAGACTAGAAGGATCACCCTAAGCTCCGCCCAAAAATAACCCTTCCTGCCAAGTCACCGATCTCAGCCGTTACCACCGATACAACAAGAACTGCATGCTCCGTGGGTGACGTCACTAAGTGAGGCCTAATCAGCGGCTCGAAACGACAAGCGCTTATGACGCTATAAGGCGACCGCGTATTTCGATTTTTGTTTTAGATCATCATTGAGCCGATTTTGCTGTTTTTTGGAGGGCTTCCGGTTGAAAAAAGGTGCCAGTCGTCAACTGAGCCCTTCTTCGCACCCCATTCGATTTTATTATGGAAAAACGAAGTTTAAAAGCGAATACCAGGATGAAACACAAATATCCACCTACAGCAACCCATTCGAATTGAATATATTGGCAAAAATTGTGGTGAATTCTGCATTCATTGCCACGAGGCAAATGACCGTTTTCAGAAAGAAATTTGAGAATGAGAATCAAAAATGCCCGTTTATTATGAGCATTCAAGAAAGTTTCCTCGAATTTAGAGATGATTTTGTTGACTATAATATACGAATACAAAACTAACTGCACAATCAAAGCTTTTCTATTTTTCCTCTACTTATACTCTTCATGAGAGAGTAATTGTCTTCTATTATTAATTCATCATTATAAATCAAGCTGTGTTTACTACCACATTTTCGATAGCTCCTCGTCCAACGGGAAACTAAAAGCATGAACTTTTGAACCACCCACATAATTCCCCCGACAAAAGGGAACACAACACTTGAAAAGCATTGGTATTTCGCCGATCACAACACAAAATATTCCACAAAACAGAAATTTTTCCGCCAATTATTTTGATGAATAAACAACAAAAGAATTCGGGACCGTTTCAAAAACATACGTGAATCACCGATGAATTAACACAAACTGACGCGTTTGTCGACAAGCGATAAAATAAAACACTGGCCTTCCTTGGCGACGTCACGAGCTGTTCACGTCAGAGTCTGCTGGCCTTGTTGTATCGGTGGTGAGGTGTCTGCACGTCTTGGCACTCTCGGTAACGCAGTGTACGTGTATACCGGTTGGAATCCAATAAGACACCTATTTTGACTTATTAGAATGAATTTGTGTTGTGTTGAAGGCTGATAAACCAGGGCATGGGATTAATTCGAAAATATTTCATTCGCACATCCATGCGAACATTTCCCATTGGGATATCTGTTATCCCTGTATACGAAAGTTCGTATTCATCATACTATAAAATTTGCTATGCGTGATATAAGAATGAAAAAATTGATGAGCTGAATATGAAATTGAATATCTCGCAGAACTCGTAAGAACATTTATTGAAAGTTTTTTTGTTCACAATCTGAATAATATAAGGAATGTTTTGTTAATGAACGTTCCATTTTGTCGTTGTTATAACGAAAGGGTCGAACTCGTTTTTTGTTGAAGTTGCCATTGATTCATCTACCACATTGTGAAAATCTGTATTGGAATAAAATGAATCATGAATGCAAATGATGCAGCCAAAATAAACAACACGGTTTTCTTTGGGTCGTTCTTTTTTTTTCAAAATCTAATATATTCTGTTCATGTGCGTTACATTTTTTCTCTGTTATTAGGAAAGGATCGAACTCGATTTTTAGTGAAAAAATCTGTCATGGTACTTTTCCTTCAAAATCACTTATTTATTTTGTTATAAGGTACTGTTATTGCTTTCAGGAAAGGGACTGAGTTATTCAATATCCTATCGAAACAGAACACGTGGAATTAAATAATGAAATTAAGCATTTTGGCTTTTCCTTGAGTGAATATCGATAGTATGCTCCACTTCATTCCACATTGACTCATCTACCTCATTGTAGAAATCTGTATCGAAATGAAATGAAACATCATGAATGCCAATGATATCGCCAAAATAAACAACACCATTTCCTTTCTCTTGAGAAATATAGAGACAGGCACCATAGTTATAATAGCGGAAATGAGTTCGTTATTGAGATAACATATTGTTCTTGTTATTTTTCATGAGTTCTAGATAATGGGAAAATATGAAAGGTATATTAGGAATGTTTTATCATTGATACAAATTATTTCGTTAACGGACCTTCTATGCTAAAATTGATAATATTGGAAAAATTACGTATTATTCGAATTACATTTTCATTGAACCCCGTAGCAGAGTCTCTCACTGCAATTTAAGCATGGCATTTTAACTGACCCTCGTAAAGACTCGAAACCAGTTGCAGGCGGCCGCCGCTTTTGTCAGCGCTACATGAGAGTTCCGCCTGAATGTGAACCTTTTAGTACCTGTTCATGTTTGGTGCTCATAATTTGTGGTGAGTATTACCCATAGTGGAAGGAGGAGATGGTGTCATGTTGCCATGCTCTTTGAAAATTCTATAAGTTTCTCGATCTATTTAGAAATAATCCAATTTATATAAATGCCGTATATCAATAGCGACTGAATTTGACCATGCTTCTATAACCTTATCATTGACTTGAATATCTAGCTTATGCTCACTATCATTTTGACGTATTTGAAATCGCATGCATGAGGTTTTGCATGGATTGAGAAATAGAGAATGAGTTGATAACCAGCAGGAGAGATTTTGGAGACTGGAGTGAATAGTGGTTTGTAGAGTATACTCATTCCTTCCTGTGAATAAAAGTGTTGAGTCATCAGCATATAGACAAGAGAAGGCCTCAGGTAAAACTACAGGTGATTGATTCATATAAATAATAAACAAGACAGGTCCCAACACAGAACCCTGTGGTACGCCTACTTCATTATGTAATTGGGATGCTATGAAATGACTTCGATCATTGTCTACTTCATGGAATATCTTCACGCTCTGAGTGCGATTTTTGAGGTAAGAGTCAAACCATTCTTGAATATTTTCTCGGATGCCCAAATTGCAGAGTTTTTTCAATAAAAGATCATGTTAAACACAGTCGAATGCTCGACTCATATCACAAAACACTGCCACAGGATTTTCATTAAATTCCAAACCTTCCAGAATCTCTTCATTAAGTGAATATATAGCAGTCATTGTTGAACGACCTTCATGTATATGGTATATGAGGCAAAGTAACGATCGACAGTATAATACCTCGACAATGCCACAATCGACTCTAACACAAAATAACTTCACTAAATTTGAAAATCATTCGATACATTGATTGAGAATATTGTATACTGAGTGTGTCCCAATGAAAAATATATTCATCTTGCGACATATCTCTTGAATTCAATGTTGAATTTATCTTTCCTCTTGAGATTCCATCATCGTTATCAGCGCAAGATATTCGACCTAGATACTCTACTAGGTGAAGTTGACCCTTCCAACTAGCTCAGCCAGCTGACATTTGTAGCTTCATCAATGAAAACAATATCAACAAATAGTATGTCGACTCCCTTTCGAGAACACTGTAGTTATACGTGGAGTTATTATATGTATACTTGATCAGCACCATGTTTACTCAATTCATGAGGCGAATGCCGCCATATATCAGTAAAGTGAATACCTTTACTTATACCTACCTACTAACGATTATTTAATTCACATCTGGCTGCACCTATGAATCTTCATGATTGAAGTCACATGATATGCAATATCAACAGCTATTAAGATGAACAATCAACATGAGAGGCTTTTCAGATCGATAGTGCATGTCAAAGATTGACATATATCAGTCATTCAAAAATTGAAATTCCTCATTCTGAGTCAAATTCCACTACAGTAATCAGTAATTATCTGCGCAAATCAATACCAGAAAATCCCAAGAAGAGTAAAGAGTCTGTCTTATACAATTTATGTTTTTTGACAGCATGAAAACTCAATCTCGTGCGAATATCCAAATTATCCTGATCACCGAAATCATGAGAAATCGGAGATGATGTTTGGGGAGAATAGTGAAGAAGTAAACAGTTGAATTCATGTGGATTTCAACTCCGAAAACTATACAGAAATACATCATTGAGAATTGACGTGAGATGCGCGTAAGGCAAGAATGCAAAACAAACAATATTTTTCGCAGAGAAGGAAGGAAAGTACAGGAGCACCATTGTAGAAAGGAAGCCATGAAAAGAATACGCCAGACGGCCTTTATAAAGAACATTAGTATAATATGTAGAGTTATAAGAATTAAACTTGAATTACAATTTCAAGCTGCTATTCATATGAATATAATCTTATGCTGTTCATGGAATAATTTTCCTGAATATCACTCGACCATGACGATAAGAGACTATCATTTTCTCTAATGATTCATCTTGAGTAACTCGGATTCTAAGACAATTCAATTCGACCATATGACCAATGATAATCAAAGAATAACTCCCTCGAGCAGGAGCACTCAGGAGTTATTCAGATTATCATTGATCAAATGATGTCACAATATTGTCAAAATACAAGGTAACTCCTGATAAAACTATGAAGAAAATAATTGTCGGGTATTCTTCATGGTCCCGGGATATTACCTACGAATACCTATGTTCGGTCCTGGAACAACAGCATTGCATTATTGAAAACTACCTGCACCACACATTATCAAAAACAAATAGATAGGTTTGGTAACAATTTTCTGATCCAAATATCAAGCTACATCGCCTGGTATTATGGTGCTCATTGAATTTATAATACCTTCACGTATACCTATAGAGTTTTCGAAAGTGAGTCGGCATACTATTTCGAAATTTGGTTATTATTGATGGAGCTACAAATTCTATGTCAGCTGATTGAGCTAGTTGAAAGGACTAACTTCATTCAGTGTTCTGAAGGAACAATCCACGATAATAATTGCAGATCAAAGAGCACTTTTATCACTAAGTTACTGCCCAGATGAAATATTTCAATTTCACATCCAACTATATATGTTCTCTGTTTGTTGTTGATATACGGATCTCTCAATATTCATCAATGACTTGAGATTCAAATCCCCTCATCATTATGTTCGGAACAAATAATGGATTGGTGCGCTCCTAGAGGAATTTAGTTACTCAAGGGCATTTTTACGTTCAGGTATGTTCGCCTCCTCAGAAGATGCTAACCGTAGACTCTAGCTCCTACCGTTTCCGGGATCCTCATGCATCCACTGACTAGGATTCCACTCACCTGGTATGGGTCACTAATATCTTCGGAGCTCATGCCATCAAGCCTAAGTTATATCGCAATCGAAGATCTAATTCACAAAAAGTGTACTCCATTATGAACCATACCAACTATTCATAGACACTTATGACATCCACTGTATGCAAACAAAAATGATGTACTCACTGTCGATCTACATTTGCTGTCGCCTCATCCAACAACAAAATTTTAGCGTTCCTCAAGATTGCTCTTGCCAAACAGATAAGCTGCTTTTGTCCGACACTGTAGTTTGCCCCGCGGTCAGTCACTCTGTTCTCCAGGCGATTGATAATATTCTCTGGATCTCTCAGTTCAACTTCTTCAAGAGCTCTGTACAGTTGTTCATCGGTATACTCTTCGAATGGATCCAGATTGTACCTCAGAGTGCCCGAGAAGAGTACAGGATTCTGGGGAATCACTGAGATTTTCGAACGAAGCTCATCTAAGTTGATGTCTCTTGTATCGATGCCATCGATTTTTATAGTTCCTTCTACTTGTGCTAATCTTAGAACTGCTGATATCAGCGAAGATTTTCCGGCACCTGTCCTGCCAACGATGCCAATCTGAAAAAATTTGATATTAATATGATTATACAGGGCAAAATTGGAATCACCCTGGAAATTGATTAAGTGGGTTCGCAAACTCCACAACACAGGTAGCAGAGTGACGTCCGATAGACGTAATTTCCTTGTCATGAAATGACAATGTAGGCATGATGAAATGACGCCTGAGAGATCCTATGACGTAAGTATGTCACAGTCATAAGACGTCATATTTAGACGTCATATTGATGTCGAAAGAAGAACCTATGAGAAACGGAATGAGAAAAATTCGGAGGTATAAACAAGGTGTCTCAGAACAACGTTGCATAAATCATACAGGGGGAACTAGAGATCGAAATAGGCCGATTGAAATCAACCTACCCCCATAAAAAAATGCAGCGTTCAGTAGTGAAGATGGAGAACAATTCAATTTCCAGATTTTAAATAATATTCCGAAATCTTTGGAAGGTACTACTGGGTACTAGGGTAGGTTACTAGAGTGACATCTCGTACCAATTCAATCAATATATAGGGAGTTAGGTATCTCACATTATCCTCGATGAACATTCGTATTGGTATTACTTCTCCTGAATACGGCACTGACAACATTTTGACATTTGAAAAAATGACAAAATCATTCATCTCATTTTCCCCAAACTGCAGTATTCCTTCAATTTCACTTGGTTCTCGTGATGAATTACAGAATTCATTCTGGTACTCCAAGATACAACTCATTCATGATGTGAGAATTATCTTTTTCTGCTCATTTCTACTCTAGATACGACTCATTTCAGATTAGTTATCACTTCTTGTCCTTGTAGGAAATTTTCAAATCTCGAACTTTCTTCCCTGAATATACTCAATAGAATTACATTTTTGAATTCCTACACATTCTCCATATCTTCTGAGGCTTATGAATGTTTATACAAAACTGTTCTGATTGAAAGTGAAATATCTCATTGAAGCTCATAGTCTCCTCAAACCACTAGTGAAACGAACTATCTCACTCAAAGCTTTCGTGACTGTTCTATAATAATATTCTTGAAAATATTAGTGGGATGCAGTCTGGACCAATGAATGAATTAAATTTCTTCGTTATTTGTCGAGCTTCTGAAAATTGAAAACATCGAATGGAACAATAATATCAAAATATAAATGTACATCCATTGAAATTGGTATACTTACAAACATGAAATTCTATATAAAATTAGCACAAAAAGGAAACATTTTTTTGTCAAATCATTTCATTTTATTTATACACCTATGTTTCCTATTTGTGCTAATTTTATTTAGAATTTCATGTTTGTAAGTATACCAATTTCAATGGATGTAGATTTATATTTTAATATTATTGTTCCATTCGATGTTTTCAGTTAGTCTTGATAAAGATAATAAAAATTTTCGAAAGCTCGACAAATAACGAAGAAATTCAATTAATTCATTGGTCCAGACTGCATCCCACTAATATTTCCAAGAAGATTTCTATATGCTTATAGATTACATATATTTATCTAACATGAACCTTCCAGAAAGTGTTTGTGTCTGAGATAACGTACTCAATACAGAACGCGGTTATAGATTTCAATTATCACTGATATTCCATCAATATATATTTCTATATATAACAGGAAAGCGAACAGGAAATCATGACGATTGTTGTATTTTGTCTAACAAATTCAGAAAATAACATAATTGGACATATTCAGGACTCTGCCATGATTGAAATTACCGAAAGAGTTTATTGTTATCATCTGTTATTCAGATCACTACCTGTATCGATAATTATCATTATCTCAATATCGATCAACGTATATTCTGATCGATCATCATAGATGAACTCAATGAATTAACTGTCTCGTGAATGAAGGCATTCGCATTCTCTGAAAATCAATTTATTGTTGACCACCCCGTAATAAAGCTACTGCATCTTTTTTGTTCTCCCGAAACATACCAACCTTTGGCAAATCTTGGTAGGATCAATGCCCATCACAAGATTTTGATATTCTCCATTAAGTGTCGAAGTTTCGAAAATACAGAAAATTCATTATGTTTTACTTTCTTGCGCCTGATCTGGTCATACACTTGGAATGATTTCAGCTAGAACATATAAAACGAAAAACAGACATTTTCACCTGAATACATTTTTTCATGAGATGGTGCGTGATTTAATGATTCTCGAGTTCCAGCAGAATGTGGAAAAGGAACTGCAAGGCCCTAACTTCACTAACAACAAGAGAACCTGGTACTTTCAACCTGAATGGTTAGCACACACATATGTTATGGTAAAAATTTGATCTCATCGGCATCGAAGCACAATACTCACCTTTTCACATTCCTTGATGCTGAAAGTCACATTTTCCAACACAACTGGTCCACCCTCATAGTATTTGAAATTCACTCGTTGAAATTCAATTAACCCTTTTTCGGGCCAAGACGACGAAGGCACTTTCGGTACCAAGGGCTGTTTCTCTGCTTCCATTCCTTTGTATTCCAGCACTCGCTCGACCGACATCAGCTGATTAGTTATCTCTGCTGTGAAGCGAACTGCAAACTGGGTTCTCTGGCACAATAGGGTTGCTTGAGAAATCGCTAGACCCACTTGGCCTCCTGTCATTTCTAGATCTGAAAAAGTAAGAAGATAGTAATTTTTCTCCGAATGTCTAGTAAGTGGACTCTCCCAATGTGATTTGTGTGCCTGAAATTTGTTATGCGTCGATATCAAAAATACTGTGTCATTACTTGACGAAAAATTGTGGATGAGTGCACTTCTTCTCACCGTTGCTTTACTAGCCGATGACTCTGCTCGTGTTGGAGATTGAGTGAGAATTAAACGATCGAGCGATTCAGTCAAATCAGCTCAACGTGGCTGTGTCTGATTCTTAGCAATCAGATGCCATTAATAATTAGCGACATGTGAAGTTTATGAAGTGATCTCGCGGCTGTCGATATGATCGAGCAAAATGAATATAAACATGACAAGAGTAAGAAGTGATGTAGGCTCCAACACTACATCAGAGGATATCGAGGATATAGCCAGATGAATCCGGGATATATTTCTGGAGGCACACGAGTATTTAACGAATTGATAGCTCAGCATGAAATGAATGAGGTTGTTCCGTTTTCCAATACAGTCTGTTTAAAAAATAGTTATCCACCTAACAAGTGCGGAAAGAAGTACGATGGAGTTCGGTGGAACGATATCATCCGTAAGAGTTATATGTCCGATGTTTCTCCTACGATTGTTGTTGTCGATATTATCCATGATGAAGAAACAAAATTTTATAATAATGCTACAAAATGACACATAATACAGAATATTTACAAATACGCTATGGGAGTCTGTGGTGTTGGTCTGGCTGGGTACATGATGATGACGAATTTGGATTTCCATATGGATCAAGACTTGCCACTGACACTTCGCAATTCCTGATATCTAGATTGAGAGATATGGCTGCCCTGAAGCGAATATCTATGACGATGCGTGCGGATTAACACATGACACTAACACTATGCACTTACTGGTATCCAGATGAATGAAGATGTACGATTATTGTGAAACAGATTGTGTTCTCGATGCCCAACAACTACTTTTCACGTAGGTATTCTAGCAGCAGAAAAGAATACTTTGAACGCGCGGCTGTTCGCTGAAATTTACTTTCAACCACCTAACACCGGTTATTCACAATTTTCAGCTCTTTCGCTGGAATTTAACACCCCACACCTGACACCACTGTTGTAGTTGGGGTTGCAAGAATCAAGAAAACATAACTAATCTTTGGTTCCACAAAAGATGTATTCAAAAAAACTTGCGACAGCTACCACAGAATGCCGGTTGACATTCTCGGCATACAGGAATTACATTCAGTGCGGTGTCGGGTGATAATCTACTTTTATTTCGAACAATCTCCTCTTTCAAAGCTGACGCTAGGAGACGCCTACGAATCGCCGTCGCGTGATGGTAATTGACCAATAGAAACATGACATGACAAAATGGTAGGTATGTAAAACATTTGGAGTCGGCTAGCGAATAAAATAACATTAGCATTAAAAAAGAGATTGCAATAATCAATAACGCAATATGGCATCATGGGAATGTAATCAAAAATAGTAAAAAAGTCAGTAGCACCTCGTAGAGGGTGTGAAGGGTACTTCACAACACTTCTCATTCATCTGCTAGAGATTGAAAAACTGTCCCTGATACTATAAAATGTAATGAGAAAAGAAGTTACTATTAAGGGGTAACTTGAGGCTCTATCTTGTGAATAATCTTCACGAGTGACATCGAATAAACCTGTGTTACGGCAGATCATATAAACTACTTACCAGATGAAGTGGGACAGCCAAAAAATTGACTAATTTTGATAAGCTATAACTCGAACATTTCTTGGCCGATCTTGGATTTTCAACCAAAGGTAGAATGCGTCATTCTTCGGCTACGCGTCATTGACGCCGGGTTTTTATTTTTGCGATTTGTTCTCTTTGTACAGAGTGTGAATTGAGAGCCGGAAAAATTTCAAATGTTTGACCAATGATTTGGGGAATGTGAGGGACCCTAGAATTTTTTTTTAGATGTTGGGTGAATGATTGGTCCGATACCTCGTGACGTCTTTGAAATTTTTTCGATAAATTACGTTGCTATGGAAAAATCGCCATTTTATGAAATTTCTTTTTCAATTTGAAATGTGGCCTCTTCCAGTTGAACAATAACAGCCAACATCTGAACTGCAACAAGGGATATTTCTACTGAAGATAATTAACACCAGTGCCGCGCAAAAAGGGGTTTATGATATTTAGAAACGAAAAATTCGTTTTTATTGAAAGACTTCAACAGTTTTATTGATCGTTACAGTTGAAGAGGTGTCATATCCTTAATTAGCATGATGTTGACAAATTCAGAGGTGCGCAAAAAGAAGTTTATGATATTTAGAAACGACAAAAACTTTCTATTGAAAAACATCAAGACAAGATTTTTTGAATTTTTTTTTGACGAAATCATCAAATTGTACGGCTCGGAAAACATCAGAAGCCAGAATTACGTTCCTGAATTTTCATTCATGAATATTGATACAAGAAAATTTCCACTAGGGAACAAAGAACAACACTGGATACAACTATTAAAAATGTTTCCATATCAAACTTTTTGAATCGCCTTGATGATGGATCATTTTTAATACGCCAATGGATTACTTGGATGCTCACCTCGAATTAGTAAAAAAACAATGATAATGAGACTGAAATTCTGATTTTCAATTTTGCACGCCTCTGAATTTGTCAACAACATGCTAATTGAGGATTTGACACCTCTTCAACTGTAACGATCAATAAAACTGTTGAATTTTTTCAATACAAACGAATTTTTCGTTTCTAAATATCATAAACCCCTTTTTGCGCGCCACTGGTGTTAATTATCTTCAGTAGAAATATCCCTTGCTCCAGTTCAGATGTTGGCTGTTATTGTTTAACTAAAAGAGGCCATTTTTCAAATTGAAAATGAAATTTCATAAAATGGCGATTTTTCCATAGCAACGCAATTTATCCAAAAAATTTCAAAGACGTCTCGAGGTATCGGACCAATCATTCACCCAACATCTGAAAAAGAATTCTAGGGTCCCCCACATTTCCCAAATTATTGGTCAAACATTTGAAATTTTTCCGGCTCTTAATTCACACTCTGTACAAAGAGAACGAATCGCAAAAATAATAACCCGACGCCAATGATGCATAGCCCAAGGATGACGCTTTGTACCTTTAGTTGAAAATCCAATATCGGCCAAGAAATTTTCGAGTTATAGTTTATCAAAATTAGACAATTTTTTGGCTGTCCCACTTCATCTGGTAAGTAGTTTAGTTCTCTATGCAGACGATACGATTATTTTGGTGTCTTGTACAAATGAAAAACAACTAGTGAATAGTGGCCATGAAACACAAAAGGAACTTGAGGACTCATGCAGCAGAAATGGCCTTGCACTCGATACCGCTTAAACTGTTAACGACATCTACCTAACAATGGATTAAAAATCAAGATGGAGCAAGGAGAATATTGAATTATTAGGTATGAAAATTGATAGGAAACTCTCATGGAAACATCACATTACCCCTCTGTGTTCAGAACTATCATTTCATATATGATAAGTAATATCAGGGACACAATGTCAGCTGATATACTAGGACATCACCCTAACTTCTCAGGTAAGGCACTAGCCGTTCGATATCCCTCCACACCGTGGTCTCACCAAGGCAAACATCTATTGAGCATGCCAGGGTGAGACTGCAGAGTGGAAAAATCATCTTCGCAGCGGACAACAGGCCCAGAAACAAGTTCACAGAACAAGATCTGGAGGCACTGGCTAGTTCTGGCAACAGAGTGACGATAGGGGGCGATTTCAACGCGCGACATGCTGACTGGGGGAACCAGGTCCAGAACAATCAGAACGGGAGCAGGTTGAGAGCATACCTGCAAGCCACCAATGTCAACCTGGACTACCCAAATACTCCCACGCACTACCCCACCAATGGAATGACACGGACAGTCCTGGACATAGTGCTGTCCAGAAACGTGGTGGACATCTCTGACCTAGAGGTAGTGGACGAGCTGAGCTCTGACCTAGAGGTAGTGGACGAGCTGAGCTCTGACCATCTGCCAGTTCTGTTCGAATTTGGACAAAAACCTCCAGAAATCATAAAGAAAATATTCGATCACAAAAACACGAACTGGCGGAGGTTTAGAGCTCAGCTGGATCAAAAAACCGAAAGCAAAAGAAATATGGATTGAAAAGATAAACATCACGTCGGCCAGAGACTCCACCACGAGGTGAGTCAGCATTGCCTCCAACAAGGACGAACTCCCAGAGGAAATTCTAGAGCTCATAGCAAAAGAAAGGATCTGTAGCATCGCTGGCAACGGCTTGAAAAACTGAAAGCCGGAGGCGCCTTCAGCAAAATCTGAAACCAGATTGAATATGACACTCGAGAGCTCAGGAACTCCTCCTGGAGAGCCAAAATGGAGTCTGGACCCTTGAGACAATTCTCTATGGAAAATGTCAAAAAGGTTGAAAAAACGATACACACCTATACCTACCCTGGAGTATGGCTGCGAGGAAGCGATGTCAGATCTTGAGAAGGCCGTAGTGCTTGAGAAACACTTTCAAACATATCAAATATCAACAAGAAAACATTAGGTGCGACCCAAGAGGACATGGTGGCAAACTGCAGCACGAGTGAGATCAATGCTCAACATCCTGCACTCGCGACAAGCCTAGGAAAGAATATTCATATTAACACCTAAAGAAATTATAGAAATTATAAAACATCTAAATATCAATGAAACGCCAGGGCTTGATGGTCTGGACATGGTTCTCCTAAAAAACATGTCGCGTAAAGCGATAGTGCAACTGCACTATGTAGTACACGCGATAATAAAATGCCAGCACTATCCAGAATGCCTTTTAGCTGGGCTTGTTGTACATATACGTATGTACAATTGTTTTTTATACACCAAGGTAGTAAATAATATCAGTATAACCCAGGAACCAAGATTATATCCAGAAGCTTATGCCGAGAGATACAATGTCCCGTGATATTAATTTTCTTCACTACCAAGGTGTTCATTACATTTCTCTCACTTCTAGCAATACATTTCAATTATTTTCGTTTTGTGAAACTGAAATATGGCCCTAATGTTACTATACAAGCACTTCTCTCCAATTCGATTTGAAATCTCGTTTCCATCACCATGACAGCATTGACTATCGGTTCATGAAATGACGAAAACTTCCTTATTGGTGAGAATACACTTCTCGCCTTGAAAAAGGGTGAATAATTGGTTTCATAGCAAATGAAAAAAAAAATGTATCTAATACGTGATGAGTAGAGTAATATTGTTCATTTATAGCAATGCAGTCTTCTACCTGCGGCGACGTTCGTCATCATTGCCTACTCGTGAAAAGAGAACACTTCACACACTTGCTACATAAATAGCTACCGTTGAACTAGTGCAAAATAATATGTTTGTCGCATGATCCATGAAGATTGCAGCTCGAGATGATAAACGAATACAATTTTTGCACATGTTGCATACAAAATTTTTTCGACTTCCGAATCGAATTGATTTCCAATTGAAATGTCATTAGAGAGTATCTCACATTGATACAAATGCAAATCCAAAGAAATAGTTCACCAATGAAATAAATACTTGAATAGTTTCAACTTCGTGTACTAATGAAAGTCCTTACAGGTCTGTTGCTCGGAAGGACATCTGAGGAAGCTCGGCATAGAAGAGAAACAAGAATGCAGGTTCTGTTGGTGGAAGAAGAAAATCTTATATGATTACAGGAATCCTTTTAGCAACAGAGAACAACATCATCGGGTATATCATGAGGAGTGTGCGAAAGAGATCTTTCAGGTCGCAGTGTTTTCATCCCATACGGATACAAAACGATAAAATACAAAAATATTGCTGATACTTGAAATACTTCAATAATATCATAAACAGTTTAAACTAAGAGGATACCATATCCATTCACTTCTTTGGAATTATTTCAATTGCAATATATCGCAGTTGGAGCAATTCACTAAGTTACGTCATGTACAAACAGTGTAGTGAACGTGGAAATATTCAGTTGATTCGACACTTTCTACTCATGGGGATCAAACTATATGATGAAATATACAACATATACAAGTGGCTAATGATACATCATGAGAACGTTTGCTGGAATATAATGAAATTCGGTATTAACTTATGAACCTCATCATTTCTGTACGTAATCCTCCGAAGTAAAGGCATGATCAATTCATGTTTCTCCCAACCCTTAAACCAAATATCAACAGTGAGGTTGTTCAACAATATAGGATTATTCTTCATAAGATGGATTCCAATATAAGATATGTTGTGAATAATTCTGTTATAGTTATTGAATTGTTCTTATTGTTGACTACTTCCCTATATCGAACTCGTTTCGAACTGGGATGTTACATTTTCGATAAAAAAAAGAAACAGTGATGTACTCACCTTCTGCGAATATTATCAAGCTGAATGTGACAACCCCAATGAAAACTATCGAAAATAAATCCAAAGATAATCCGAAAGCAGAATTAGTCGATATAAACATGTAAAAGGCACTGGTGTGATAGTCTTGATGTTTATCGAATTCTTCTTCTAGTATATCTTGTATCTTGAATGCTCGAACTGTCGTCAGTCCTTGTAGTGTCGCCATCAGGTGTGTAAATACAGGACTACTCACTGAAAAAAAAACATACATCAGTTGTCGTAAAAATCACCAGAGGATCAATCTATTCTTTTTGATCGGCTGCTGATAGACTAGTGACCAATAGAATTCCTTCTTAACTGGGCCTCATATACAGGGTGTCCCACGGTCGATGGTACCTTAGACGTATGACGTGATGAAATCAGCTCTTCGAGAAGAATTCAAAAACGCAACGAAAAACAGGGTGTTCCATTTGAAAAACCACAGATGATGCTACTTCTTGGTGAAAGTGGCAACGCTGCATCGCTGAAAATATTATGAATCGTTAGATCACAAACGGTTATTGAAGTAACCAAATTTTCAGGATAATTAATGTACCGTTTTCCGTATACGTCTAAGGTACCATCGACCGTGGGCCACCCTGTATACTATAATAAACAAAAATATCTCCTATGCATAAAAGACGGAACAACTTTTGCTGAACTGTCTAACATAAGTCTGCCTAATATAAGAAGGATATAAAGATGGAAAATATTCTTTCTACTTTTCCTGAACAATCTTACCTGACCTGGCATCAATAAACCTTATTGTTATGAAGCAAAGTTTTCGAAAAGTTTATTTGAACTCGAGCCGCTTGCTCGCGTGATCGACGACATCTTCAAATATTATTTATTTTGATTATTTTTCGCCTCCTGAGAGATCTCGCCGCTTGCTGGCCAATCACTGGATTCTGTCAGTTAATGCCTGCCAGCGCCTTTGAAATCGATATCTAATTACCTGTCGATCAACCGAAACTGTTTGGCAGTAGTTACAATGATGAATAAAAAAGCGAATAACACAATGTCAAGTCAAGAAGACAAACAAATCCTAGTAAGTGAGTAATCTTATAGAATTCAATATCTCTTGACTGTACCATGCTCTCATTACGAAGAGTTTGAATAAAGGGATAATTGCATGCTTATCGAGGCTAAGCATGGAACTAAAGAGACAGAACAGTATGGATTGTCTGCAAGACCCTAGAGGTGAATCATTGAAACACAACCTCACTCCTCTGATTTGTTTACAAGTGATTGAAATAGTATTTCGCAATTATTTTGGCATACATATCGTGTTTTTCTGGTATTCATCAATTCGCGCATGCTATCACATTGTGCTGATGTGCAATGCACGAAAAATGCAGCGGGAAACGAAGGAATCCGGTTGGTAAATCATGATTTGAGAATAAGTACCTACTATATACTTTTCATTCCTGAAATTTGATAACTTCTCTGATTCCCCATCGGAATTCCTCCTGCAGAAGGAGCTAATGAAAAAACTTGTGAAATCTGTAAAATAATGCAAGAAGCTTGGATTCATGCAATTGAACGAGAAAACTAGTCTGACTTGGTGACGAAATATGATCGTGTGTGGTGTAGACATTTCCATTCTATAAGCAGTATTAGCTTCTATTGCAGAAGTGGTAGGATGAATTCCAATAAGAAATGACAAAATTTCATAATGAAAACTACGTAAAATTACTATTCACCTGAAAAATCATACTCCTTCGACTCTCGCTGCATTTTTGTGCATTATGAAATAGCACAATGAGAAGACATGCTTGTATTGACAGATAACGCAAAAACGAATCGAAAGGCAAAATATTGTGGAAAACTATTTCAATCCTTTGATTCCTCTGTGAACAAATGAATGAAATGAGGTTGTGTTCCGATGTTTCACAGGAAAGTGAGGTTGTGTTTCAATATTTCACCTCCAGGGTCGGTCATCGTACACGTGACCTATATATTGTCATCTCTATCCGCGATCGAGTCTAATATCGCTTATCAGTAGTCGATTGAAAAGACAAGATTCATCCTCTCGTAAAAAATCCGAACTGTTATTTATCAAAGCAATACTTACTTCTTCCTTCTAATCTCTTGATATTCTTGGAGGACTTCAAATAAATTCTCCTCATGAACACGAAAATACCCGACAGAAAGAATAATAGGATGAAGGAATACGGATTCACATACAGAACGAGCACTATGGATCCCAATATCTGAAGAAGCGTCTGAAAAATAATGATCAATTTTATCATCTGAGAATTCCTCGAATATGAGAATGAAAAATAATATAGATCCATTTTAATTATCATTACCTATAACCTGACATGGAACAACCGAGTCGACAATGTTGTTACAAAATTGAGTTCTCTTGTAGGTACATATAAATTCTTCGAAACTATACTCGATATCGAGGACTTGAAAATTATGTATAATGCATAAGTGCAACCGCAGATTTCATATGGTATCCTAGAATTGAAGGAGTGTAACAGGTTAACCCATTTGATCTCAAGTATACGAAAAATATGATAAAATGTGTTCTAGACAAAAAATATTTATTATCTTACATTCTAAAATGAGTTTTCGTGATCGACGACAATGGAAAAAACTAACTTCACAAAAAATTACGATGGTTCATACACGCACCACTGGCAAGAAAAGTAAGAAAATATATCTTTTCAATTTTTGAAAAACTAGTTCTAATCATTGAATTGCTTATGGAGAGCGAAAACCACACACTAAAATTCAAAAAAAAAATAGTTGGGCCCCAATGAGTTGAAAATAAACTAGGTGATCTCGATTTGCTCATGTGTGCATGAACGAACCACTGGTAGGAAGTAACAATCAAATAATCTACCTTTGGTGATATTTTGCGAAGCATCATACGTGCAAATGTTCGTTACATTATCGACAAATATAAATTGGGTGATTATGACAAACTCTACATCTTCTTTGAGCTTTATTTTCATTGGCCAATGTTATGGAAACGAATTTCAGCAACAGGGCGAGGTATATTTCTCACAACGTATACTCTCTCATTTTTCAAGAGACGTAGAGCAACGTATGATCTGAATTCAATTTTTCACATTCTGGATTGATTAGCCACATTATAGAGCTTCCAAGCATTGACAATTATACTATCTAGAGCATTGCGAAACATGGGCCACTACCATTTCTTTCCCAACACTCTACATCTATAATTTGCAATACCATTATCATGGAGGTCCCTCTCATGGATCGGTCATGGCATGAGGCTGGGGTATATTGACTTATTTTTTCACCTTCCGATTATATCGTTTCACGAGATGAATTGGTTGTACTTTGATGTGAATATATTCATGTCCCTCCAATTCTAGTTCATCAATTGCTTCCTATAAAGCTGATAGTAGTTCTTTTGGGGTCGAAAACTTTCTGGAAGACATTTTTAGTCACTATAATAAGCGAAAAACTATCCCACACCACTAACGAATTGGTTATGAATCATTCTGAGCTAGTCTAACAGCTAAGTAAATCTTGTCTGAGCATGTCGAAATATTGTTGGAGCTCACGCAGGATACCAGTGGTGCGCAAACGCACCTATGTTTTTATTACTGCTGAAATTCTCTAATTTTTCATTTTAACAAATTGATGTGTGATATATCATATTGAGTCACTAAAAAATTACACATTGATGAAAACTGGGATAGAAAATATTTTTCCAAAGTCACATTTCGTCAGTGGTAACGAAATGTATATAGCCAAAGTAATGTTCACCCTACTTCGAAGTACACTAACATCTGATTTTTTTTCTCTGATATAACTTCATAAATTTTTTCTCAGTCAATAACGACTGATATTCGCGATATCAACATTATATTGCTGGCAAAAAATAACAAAATTGCGGTGCGTTAGCGCACCATTGGGAAAAAACGGGTTAAAATCTCCAGAGAAACTTTTCAGAGATGGATACTCAAGAATAATCCACAACAAACCGTTAACATATCCAAGCGCAGCATTTTATAAGTGGATTGGTATCTGGTGTGATATCTGATGTTCGAATCTAGAATACACTAACGAAACATTTCGAAGGGAACATAAATATTATGGTACACGACACAGACGAATAAATCCATTCGGACTTTTGCAAAAAAATTACTGTATTGATCCTAAGTTTGTCTAGGATGGAATTCCATCAATTCATTGCTGAAAAAATACTCACTATCACTGATGAATTGATGAAACTTCACAGCAGCAATTTTCATTGTATCGTAATATGCAACATAGGTAAGTTATTATATAATGTCACCAGATGTATCAAATTCATTCAATGTCTTGCATCTTATCAGTGAGCCAATTCACTCAATATCTTCAATAAATGAAGAAATAAAGTATAAAGACTCGCCGCCTGCACGACCAATAGTTATTCAACCAACTAGTGTATTAATGAGGGCGATTGATGATCGAGATATTCCAACGTGCGAGCGAAGCGAGCGCGTTAATGTTCGAGATCATCAATTGCCTTTTGATATACAAGTTGGTTACGAAATTTTTCCGTCGACTTTATTTCTCATTTCTCCTGCAATGAAGAAAACTTGGTTCGCGAATTCATCATTCATCCGCAAACTGCTAAGAATCACCCAGTAGCCTTATTACTGACATTAGTGACATTTGACATTTGTCGAAATAATCAACATAGAAAATAAATTCCTTGTGTTAGAAAACAGGGATTAAAATCGTGTTAGAAACTTGGAAAGGCGAACCCGTTAACGGAAAAACTTCGATGAAATCCATATTATCGATTTAAATGCAGATTCCGTAAGTTATAGCATAAACAATGAATGCACGCGTTGTATGTTTGATTGCCTATAAAACAATCGTGTATTAATAGACGAGTCGTTCATTAATGGGGGTCATCAATGAACGATTTCATATACATTGAACTCAGTCGTTAATACGAGGTCGACGGAAATAGTATATTATACACCAAAGGTGAGAAGTGAGCTATTATACAGGGTGTCCGGAAATTATCAGCAAAAAATCGAAGGGGTGATTCTGCATGAGAAAACATGAAATTCATTTCATATATACTTGGGTCCGGAAATGCATAGTTTTCAAGATACAGGGTGTCAAACTTTTTAGAAAAAATCGTTATTTTATGAATATCTCAAATATCTTTCCACCGTTTTTCTTGAAATTTGGCAATGGTATTCTTTCTTCATAAGGAGCTGATTGAGTCATTTCCAGATTAGAGTTGTGAAATCCATTAGCGTCCCAAAGACACTTTACCGAATATTATTGTCAAAATAAAATGTGCGCCACGGATTTTCTTCAATTCTATATCTCTATATCCTAATGATTAACTGAACATTTTTGTCTCCTGATTCCTTTTTCCATTTTGTTGCGTTTCTGTGGAGGAAAATGATTACCAATTCATTGTATAAATTTGTGCAGAACATTGCTTCAAAAACAGGAGTGAATGAATGAATAAATATAGGTTAATCAATACTCACCACCACCATAATGGTGAGTATTGATTTACCTATATTTATCGACCTAGCACTAGTCTATTGTCAACTCATAATAATCGACCTCAAAATACATATTGATTTTGGTAAAACCAACGAGTGTCCTGATCACTTACAGCGAAAACATTGTTTCAGAAACATTGTTTCGCCTACTTCAAGTACCTTATTTTCCTATCGTTGGTAAAGAACACAATTCACTTCTTCTAATACAAACTATTCACTTGGCCAAGTCTACTCAGTGTAATTCCTATAGGTCATTCGATTTCGAAGGTACAGAGCAGGATTGGGAAAAAACACTCTCTGTATCTTGGTAATCAATTGTCAATTATTTTCAATTGAATGCGGAAAGGACACAATGTCGCAGGAACCAAAATAATCTATTTTTTGAAATAAGTGCAAGAGTGCCCAAACTGAAATACTCTCAAATTGGCATCAAAACACATCATTTCAATGCTATGCTATGTCTGAACAAATATCATCTACATAATACAGGGTATTTTATCAATTGACATTCGTGATCATTTATTATGAGAGAGTTGCACTTGTTCATTCGGAAAATACCTATAGCAAGTCTTCATATTCAGGTGTCCTTGAAGAAGACGCACTATAAAGTAGATGATGACTTACCCTTCCCGTTTCTAATAGCATCCTTGGCATCCCCTCATCAATCACACCGACATCTTTTGAAAACCTATTCAAAATCCTTCCACTAGGATTTGTCTCGAAAAATCTCATAGGAGCATGTATAACTCCATTGAATAACATACTGTGCAGATTAACACAGCATTGCATGATGAATTTGTAGAACACGATTGTTCTTGATAAAGAACCGATGAAGAGTATGGCTACTCCGGTTCCGTAAATGTAAAGACAAGTCTCGGTGGACCAATCAACAGTCGGAATATTCTTGAGGCTTTCCGTGTCTGAGATAGTAACGTTTCTGTATTCCTCAATAGCAGTCCAATAACTGATGAACCAGTCGATGAAATTCATGGCTGCTTGAGCGAAAATAAGAACTGAGAGCACAAGAAACATTTGACACCAACTCATGCCTGAAGAAAAGTATTTGAAGAGCAGAGAGCCGCTAACTGTGCCTTTTGAAGTTTTTTCCTGAAACTCTATGTATCTTGCCTGTTTTTGCTGCTCATTTTCTTCTTCTGTGTCTTTGCTGCTCACGTCACTCTGAAAAAAATAGGTTATTTCTCTCGATAATGTCATGAGGTCAATTGAAATACTTCAAACATACATCTAGTGAGCTGCGAATGGAGATTATTCATTTAAAAATCCTACTAACTACATTATATCTGAAACAAAATGATAGTATAGTAGGGTTAGGTTTTGGGTTACTCGTTTGTGAAGAATGGTTAAGAGGTGAAATTACGAATTATTATATTCCACTGGTACTTGAACACTTAGATAATAATAAAAGCTAGTGAAAGATAATTTAACTATGAAAATACAACATTAAATGATGAAAAGCAGCGAGAGTAATTCACTGGGATGAAACGGTCTTCTTATTACTGTCACTCTCAAGTGTCAGACTTCAGAACTCATGCGAGAGCCTGTTAGATACTAGAACAGGGCCGGCGTAAGGTCCAAAATACTATTCTCGTTACAATCTCCCCCTTTGTATCACTCAAACGACTCGGGAGTGATACAAGAAAAGTTACTCCAAATAGCGTGGAGGCATCCTCCGGATACGCTCTGGTCTGGCACTTTGATTGCCAGCGTGCACTGGTGAGTCCTCTTGAAGAAGCTCAGGGTGAGCCTGGTAGTCCTCCTCTTCCTGAAGAAGCTCGGATTGGGCCTGGTCGGCTTCCTCCTCTAGAAGAAGCTTGTGTTGACCCTGGTGTTTAAGGCGGCCTCGGCGACGGAGTTGCCGTATAGGTTTATACGACTGGCCTACCTCACCTGCGATGAAGGGTCTCATAGCAGAGACATGGTACTTGCTGAGCATCACGGTGAGATTTTCGAGACTAGCAACTTCATAGGAAGTCGGTGATACTTGTCTTAACACCACATAAGGTCCGTCGCGTCGTGGTGCGAATTTGGACGTATACGCGGCACTCGCGTTACTCAAGAAGTGAGTATCAATAAGCACTTTATCACCGGGTTTATAAAGCGGCGCTTCACGAGTATGTCCATCCGCGTACTTTTTTGGAAATGTCCTGTTGTCGTTCATTGATTTCGCGAGCGCGTTGCAATGTTTCAACATGTCTTTTCAAATAGGGCGTTATTTCCGGTACAATGTTATTGTCTCTTAATATTACACGCATGTCCTGTTGAACATCGAGGGGCGTACGCATTTCACGCGCGAAACTGAGATACGCCGGTGAATGTCCCGTGCTGAGGTTGGGAACACTGTTCATCGCGAACCTCACTAAAGGTAACATTTCGTCCCATCCAGTGTGATTATCCTGAACTAGGATAGCGAGCTGAGCTTTCAGGTCTCGATTTTTTCGTTCTTCTGGGTTAGAAGCTGGATGACATACTGGTATTAAAGATTGTTGCATTCCAAAACTATGGACTACATGCTGCATTATGCCACTCACAAATTGTGATCCGTTGTCGCTTATGACTCGTCGAGGAGTTCCGTAACGTAAGCAAACTTCCGAAACCAATCTTTTAGCACACTCTTCTGAGGTAGCATTACGCAAAGGAAACAGCTCTATCCATTTGGTGGCAGTGTCTTCTATTGCGTATATCCAACGATATCCTTTTTTAGTCACAGGAAGCGGTCCCACGAGATCCATGGCTATAGTTTCGAACCTCTGAGCTAAAACAGGTGTTTGGATCATGCCTGCCGGCTTGAGATTATTTGGTTTGAATTTTTGGCAATCAATACATCTCCTGATGTGATTGGTAACATCTCGCCTCAGCGTCGGCCAATAATAACGGGAACTGATCCGTTGCATGGTCTTGTCCACGCCATAATGTCCTGCAGTGGCGGAATCATGGTATTCCTTCATGATTGTCAATACCTTCGACTGTGGTACAACTAATTGAGCCTCTTCTGACTCAATATCAGGGGTAAAGCGATAAAGCACTCCTTTCGTCATGATATATCCTCTATCCGTTCAGCGGCTGAAGTCCACCTGGTTCGGTTGTGGCGATTCGAAACAATCGATAATTTTATTGACTTCTGGGTCTGACAACTGCTCTTCTCTGAGTGCTGTATTACCCTTGGTCGGTAGGTCTATAGCGATGGTGCACACCTCGCAGGAATCTCGATCCGTCACGTCACACGGTGGGCGTGACAATAAATCGGCAATGCTGTTGGTCTTGCCAGGTATATATTCGATTCGGAGATCATAGCCCTGGAGGTCCAGTGCCCAACGAGCAAGGAGTCCACTAGGTGTCCGCAAGGTCATCAACCAGCGTAGAGGTTGGTGGTCAGATTTTATTATAATCGGGGAATTTTCAATATACCCTCTGTATTTATTTAATGCGTAGACAATAGCAAGAGCTTCGCACTCTGTCGTATTGTAATTTTTTTCTGCTGCTGTGAGTAGTCTGCTTGCATACTCAACAGGTCGCTCATCTTCCCCCTCCCCCTGGAGCAAACATGCTCCGATAGCATAAGAGCTGGCATCGGTTTTAAGGATGAATGGTGAAGATGAAACTGCTCATTTCAATATTGGGGAAGTAGTCAATAGAATTTTCAGCTTATTGAAGGCTTCTTGTTGGGTGGGACCCTACGAGAACGTAGCTCTCTTTTTCGTCAAATCACTTAGTGGTTTGGATACTTCTGCGAAGTTTGGCACAAATCTACGAAACCAGCTACGAGTCTGTAGAAAAGACATGACATGCTTAACAGTTTGCGGTGGCTTCATGTCACGTATAGCGATAATTTTTTCCGGATCGGGTGCAATACCCGTAGGAGTTATCAAGTGTCCCAAGTATTTGACAGTCTGTCGCACGGAAAAACACTTTTCGCGATTCGCGTTTAGTTTAAATTGTCTCAAACGTTGGCAAACTCTCTGCAAATCTTGCAAATGTTTATCGAAATTTTCACTAATCACGATTAGGTCATCTAAATAGGCTGAGATTGTCTAAAGCCAATACGAAATCGATTAATCAGTCTTTGGAAGGTAGCTGGCGCGTTTCGTAAACCGAAGGCCATGCGCGTGAAGCGATACAAACCGAAGGGAGTGATAAAAGCTGTCTTGTCGCGATCTTCAGGTCGTACCGATACCTGGTGATAACCACTTTTGAGGTCCAAAGTAGACATGAAGATGGAATGAGTCGTTGCGTGCATCAAGTCGTCCATGCGAGACAGCGGATATCTGTCGGGAATAGTCACACTATCCAACTTTCGATAGTCCACGCACATGCGAACTTTTCCATTCTTTTTGGGCACTAAAACCACAGGTGCAGCAAAAGCTGATTCGCATTCTTCGACAATTCCTTTGTGGATCAACCCATCCAGTTCTTCCCTCAATAGATCCGATTTTCGTGCTGTCATTCTATATGGCGGAACTGCGATAGGTGTTTCATTTGTTAACCTGATCGAATGTTCAGCATAGGGAGTAGCTTCCTGATTATCTTCAAAAACATCTTTGTTGTTTTCCAAAAGTTTTTGCAATTGGTTACGTTCAAAGTCACTGATCTGCGTGGCCTCGTCATCACGAAGAGAAACATCCACGAAATGCAGAGATGTATTGTTGACTGAAGGAATTTCTGACAGAAAATCGTGATGAATATGGGGTGCTTCTGCGAAATGGTACTTCATTCGAGGTATATCCATAACGATATTTGCATTGGAAACAAAGTCAACTCCTAAAAGAGTTTTTGCACTGGAATATACGAGTTGATACTTGACGAGGTTCACCGTCAGCTAGAACCATGGTTCTGATTTCAGAGGAGAAGGGGGCGTGATTTTCCATGAAATGGTTATACAAACGGGAACCAGCGAGAGAACATTTAGCGCCGGTGTCCATAGAAGCACCTCCCGTAATACCGTAATACCTTCAACTGAGATTTTTACTAAGGGACGTCTGACGTCATCATTGGTGTCAGTCAACAAAACGTCAACAGATGATACGTTTTGAGAAGAATGTACATCTACGTGAGACGAGGCACGGCAGTTAGGACAATTCGATCTCACATAACCTGGCGTATTGCACCCATAGCAGATAATGTTATTACCAGCAGGCATGCGCACATCATTTGTGCGAGTTGACGGACCTGCACTTGATTCATCAATATGTTGAGGGTCAGTGAACTGTTTTGAACTTGAGAATTTCCTACATTCTGCCTGAAGATGGCCAAAGTTTTTACAAAACGTGCACTTTGGACGGAATTCATTAGTACTTTCCGGGCCTTGTTTGGCAACACTGCTTGGTTGCTTGGATTCTGCCAAAGAGTCTTCAACAGCCCTACATTTTTTAATTAGTCCATCAAAAGAAGTGATGTCTATGCGAGACACACGTTCTCTAATTTTAGAGTTCAGCAAGCCATAAATCATATCCAATTTATGGGTATCATGCAGCACAGGGGTAGCAGGAAGCTCCCAGGTAGCACATGACGACTATATGACGTCTAATTGACGGCATCACATTCGGCCAAAAGACGTCTTTATTTCAACAAATGCGACGTCCAAATGACGTAAGTAAGACACATCCAAATGACGTCATATATGAAAGTCTTTTAGACGTCAGTATGTGTTTTCAAATTGGACCTTAAACTGACACTACTGACCAATTTCCGACGTCAATAAGACGTCTGTTTTTTTTTATAAAATTTTGAGGTTAATGGTTATAATCTGGTGAGGAAGGTAATCATTTGTGCTATACAATAAATTTGCAACGAATGAAGATTATTTTTTAACAAGATAGTAATATAAGGTATTACATAAATAGTTGAAAATTTCAGCGTCGATGGCTCCCCTTCACAGAGAGCTCTTTTGTATGTTTTGCTGTCTTTAAATGGCGGCCAAAACACTTCCTTTTTCAACGGCGTCAGCCAAGTTTCGTGAACAAAAGCTACACTCTGTTGCTTCCACTGTCATTGAATTGTATTACACAATACATCCTGAATACTTTCACGTGAAAAACAGACTGTATAGAAATACCACTCAAACACTCAACATTTTAACATTCTTAACAAATTCAATGGCACAGAGGCCGTTCACAAATAACACCCATTCGAACATGGACGATACGGGAACGCACGATGCAAGCTTGACGCTGAACATCAGAACGGACCGCTGAACGGCACTAACGCCACTAACGGCAGTCGCAAGATGGTCGCGAGTCGCATACACAATCTCTTCGCGTACTTACTTGATCGCCATTGGCCATCTGGTCGGTAAGTGAGAATTGTCTTTGGCGCTAAATTTAAACATTGAAAATCAAGGGAAGCCTATGGAATAAAGTACATTTGTATCAAACATTTATACAGTTATTTGGATAAACTAATTAATTTATTTTATAACTTCGTTTTCCTATACATACATAATAATAATAATAATAATAATAATAATAATAATAATAATAATAATAATAATAATAAAAATAATAATAATAATGGTAATGATAATAATGATAATGATAATGATAATGATAATAATACCCAAAAAAATATGAAGACCATAGATTGACGTCTATACGACGTCAAACAGTGGCTGTCCATAAGACGTCACATTAATGACGTCCGCATGACGTCATAATTTGGTCAAAAGACGTATGAGACCAAAAAAGGCCTTAGATAGCGGTCATCACATTCGACAGTCTGGCTACCTGGGCTGCGACAACGAAGCTCTGCATTTGTTGACAAATACATCTGTTGGCTCCTTGTCTCCTTGTTCCCGAGAAAATAACTCCCTGAAAATTTTCGGCGCAGATTTATTATTTCCGAACGCATGACGAAGAGCAGTAATAACGTCATTCCATGTAGTAATAGAAGATTTCGCACCCTGCCACCAAGTTGCTGCATTCGAATCTAACAACATTGAGATACCTTTAATAGCATTAGCATCAGTAATATCAACACACTCCTTGTATATACTGATAGCATCAATGAATGCTTCAACATCGTCGTCTTTCTTTCTAGTGAATCTACTATTACAACGTACAAAATTACCTGAAGCTGTAGGCGGCACATTGCTTGTTGTCAGTTGCCTCATGCCCTCCAGTAAAGCTTGAAGTTGTTCAGCTGACATTGCAACTACGTTTTCCATTTTTGTTTCCTTTATTTGATTCGTCTTACTTTCAGTAGCACTAATCGCACTATAACTGCGAAGCTTTTGTCTATAGGTCATAGGGATCGATCATTCATTCCTTCTGAATCGATTCGATGTAATTTCTTTGCACACTCGTCGTATCTTTGGTACAATATCATTTCTCTACAATTTACTGCACAATAGTATTTCCTGTGCCTCACTTTTACAAAAAATCAACTTTCCTATTCCTCGCCTTAATTCTAGAAGTGAGACGACCTTTTATTGTGAAAATATTCGAACAAACGTAATGCGCAGGGCACCAGTGTCGTTAATGTGTTCTAATTATAATTTGATCTGTGATGTATGTGATATCAATGTGAGCACTCTCAAATATATTTTGGAATGTATCATCAATAGATTGTAAACTTCTCCTTTTTTTTTTCTCTCACTTTAGTTTTTTCACTGTATTGTCCAATATATAATCAATTATTTACTTACATGCACGCATATACATTTATTTATATTTGTCGTTTTGTAATTCATTATGTTGAATATTACCTTCTAGCATTTCCTGTAATTGGGTGTATACCTGTTGGAAATAAAGAGCTATCTATCTATAAAGAGCTATCTATCTATATGCAAGTAGATGAAATACCATGAGCACACGCGAAAAGTGACAGAAAGGTTCAACTATTGAAAGAAATCTAAAGTCATGGTTATTTGAACTTGCTCCGGCCCGACGAAATCCGACAACACTGCGAAAAGTTCGATGGATGGATATTGGACAGAGATTATATTGGATCAAAATGTCTGAAAGACCGTCCGAGAACGAAAAGTCCTTGAATGTCCTTGGTACGCACACCGGTAAACCGCACACACGATGTGAAAATGCCGCGACGGGAATGGAATTCGCTCGAAGTACTCGAGGAACTCGTCCGATTCCTATTCGAATTTGCACCCAAAATCGGTGAAGTCGTTCGAGCACACAGGATTCACTTTCGTTTCCCTCGAAAAACCAACTCCAAAAAGTTGGAGCGCCAGTATAGTAGGGTTAGGTGTTGGGTTACTCGTTTGTGAAGAATGGTTAAGAGGTGAAATTACGAATTATTATATTCCACTGGTACTTGAACACTTAGATAATAATGAAAGCCAGTAAAAGATAATTTACCTATGAAAATACAACATTAAATGATGAAAAGCAGCGAGAGTAATTCACTGAGATAAAACGGTCTTTTTATTACTGTCACTCTCAAGAACTCATGCCAGAGCCTGTTAGATACCAGAACAGGGCCGGCGTAAGGTCCAAAATACTATTCTCGTTACAATAGTTATTAAAAATCGACATTGGTCACTGAGTTGAAGAGAAACAATTATAAAAGTCTTGATAAAAAATTACTACTCGGATACAATATTCTAGTGCCTTGATAAAGTCGACACTCTTCCTGCCTCAATGCAAATTGTATCCAATGTTCAAATATTTTTATTCAATCTTTTCTGATTGTTCTCGATATGGATACCTGATATTTGTTACGATTGGGAACGGGTTAGAATAGTAGTCACTTACCCTGTGAGATATTGATTTCTTGTAATCAGGTCTATCTTCACTTTGTTTGTTTTTATTTTCCTTTTCATCGTCATCTGTTTTACATCCCTCGTTCAGCATCTGAGCAAAAATGTCGTCATCTTCAGCAAGTTCACTGAATGTTCCCTCATTCACTATTCGACCCTGTGAAAAAAAGAGATGACATAGTCTCCACTTCTCATAGTTGAACCAAAATACTAGTAGTTCCCTCTAGGTGAATTTGGTAGTACAGGTCCTACATCTCAATATCATTATGATCGGTAATTATTTGCGGTCAGCAAACGCGAACTCTTCCCTGTTTCGGGCCTCAATCTATTCATCGATAGGTGGCGAACTCGACCTAATTGGGTAATATTATTTATCATTGTTTCGGCATCTAGACACCTGTGGCGGGCGCGAGAGTCTTGAGAAGAAGAAGCCGAAATTTTCCGACGTTGAGTGTTATTCGAGTAATAAGATAAGAGTATACTAAAAAGAATAATAGCCTGTGAATAGTGACTGGCTTTTTGTGTTAAAATCGAGAGTGTCAACGTCAGTTCTGGTATTAGGTAAGTCATCGACGATTTAGTTGATATTCAATATATCAATCGATGGTTGAGACCTCGCAAGCCGGCTTGTGTGTTAAAATGGCGTTCATAGTGCCACCAGTTGGAAATGTATTTTGTTAATTGTTATTTCGACGACTAGTATATGTGTGGGTATTAGTTTTTAGTTGCTTGGCTTAGTACTCGACAGCAATAAGTGGAAATAAATCATTGGTATTTCAAGAATTGGCGGTTTTTTCATTCTTCCTGCTACCTGGTCTCAGAACCCCCAAACCCTGAGACACCCAAACCAACGTTTCGATGCAGGTTCATTCTGAATCATCAATCAAAATCGCATTTCGGAAATAATAATTAATCTGGACAGATGACAGGACTGATTAAATAATTATAATTATGTCCTTGATAATTTTCAACGGTTTTCGGATTCAACAATTCATATGGAATTCGAATCTGAACGTCCGAAACCTCCTCAATACGAACTGAAAACGTCGTTTTCTGGACGTACTGGGTTGGTTTGATTCCGATGTACTGGGTACGCCAACTCTAGATGTTATCGACCTCCATTGGACGGGATTGAATAAGATTGTATATATAATGATGATTGAAATCATTGCATGAAATGTCTACCATCGATCTCTGATATCTATTCATTCAAGAACCTCATTGCAAACATGGACATATTACATTCCTCACAATTCATTCTTTACTGGACGTACCTGATCACAAAACATCTATCCTGGTATTCTGTGCCGTCATCATCTGATTCTATGCAAGTATCGATGTGAAGGATCAATCGATGTTCGCACATAATGTCTTGTTGTATACTGATATATCATCTAGCCGAGCATGTGGACTGGGGGATCCAGGTTAAGTTCAATCAGAATGAGAGCGGGCTGAGGGCATACCCAGATAGCACTTCATATTACTAGAATATGCCTACTACATCCAATTTCCCAATAAATGTCGCATTATCGCTAAAATATTCTATGAATATGTGCTTGATTTAATATCTTCAAAGAATATTCTTGGAATATATTCTTCGAATATTCATTAAATATCTCCAAATGATATTCCCTGGATATGTTTTTCGAATATCCATTGGATATGATTTTCCAAAATTCCAGTATTATCTCAAAAGCAGATTGTCGGAATGTCGAACTATACCGAATGGACACGACACGAGACAGTCGGTCATCACCTTTTGTTCCACATTCCACAGTCACCTAGTGGAGGACGTGATATCAACATGGACGAAATTGTGCCACGATTGTTTTCATTATGAACAGACGGAAGGAGCATGGATTGATTAAATTTAGCACGAGTGTTAGAATGTGTATCGATTAATGTGAATAGTGTTGATATCAATATGAAGTTTCAGACGTTTTAAGTTAGTCACAATGAAAAAATGGAATATTATCCTAGGATGCACTTCTCTTTTGGCCGTCATTGAACTGAAGAGGATCACAAGGAGACTTATTGGCACTCAATACCAGTGTGAAGTATACCTAAGATCATACATCAATGAATTCATATACAGAGTGTTTTATAGTTCCACTGTAGTAGCAATATAACTCGTATGTAGAATGTAGAATAATATTAGTAGAAGATCCGAACCAATATCGACCTTCACCGAGCTGATAATAGAACGAAATATATTTTATCATGAATTTAGTATATTAGAAAACATATTAAAAATGGGTTGGCTAAAAAAATCCTGGGCGGACTATTTTTAATTATCTTTCGAAAAATGATTTTTAATTAAATGTTGCAACATAATAAAAAAAAATTGTCCCGACTGAAAGTATAAAACGTATAGAATGTGCAGCCGTTGGAATGTCTACTATTTACCTGGGCCAACTACTGGGTTGTCAGGTAAACACAGGTATATCGATGCCAGTTACTTTCACTGGATTGGATAATTAAAAAAAAATTATATCATCATAAGCGATGTTCAATTACGAACACGTTGATATAGGGTTGTCTGCGAAAATTCCGGTCCTATTAGGGGTTTGCGAATTTTAAAGATTTTAATTTCAACGCGCGTGGAAGTGTGTGACAGAGAGATCCAAGGTGAGTATACTGTGTAATAATAAAGGACCCAACATCGCAGTCGCTTGTGATGGGACCCTGAATAGTAGAAAGTGCGCATGCACGGTGTGTAAACTATGGAGGGTAGAGGTACCTCTACTACCCTTCATATAGTAAACAGTACGTGTTATTTTGGAGCAACTGATATTTCAGTAGCAAAAAAAAAAATTAAATAATTACATAATAATTAAATATATTTAATATAATACTAATATATAAAAACAATATAATATCAATATATTGCGTTATAACCATAATAATATATCTATAATCTATGATAGACAATAAAAATATCAATTACTTACTTTGAAATTTTTTTGCTCTTTCTGGAAATAGGAACAAAGTGGACCGCCAAAAATTTGAATTAAGAAATAACAAAAAAGATAGACTAGACATCGTGTATTACGATTTAAAATTTCATTAAAAAACAGTATAAATACAAAAATAATATTAATGAAAAATAAATTCTAATAAATATTTTCTATTCAATATCTGATTCATCAGAAGTATCATTTCGACTCTCGAATTCGTCTGATTCATTAGATTCTTCCTCATTTGCTTCCATTTCGACAATGTTCTGGATTTTCAAAGGAGTTTGATCTCCGATAAAACCTGTTGGTTTTAATAAATCATCAAAATGCCAACCATAGTTTTCAGGATTTGACTTCGCACACTTCGCACACTTTCTACTATTCAGGGTCCCATCACAAGCGACTGCGATGTTGGGTCCTTTATTATTACACAGTATACTTAACTCGGATCTCTCTGTCACACACTTCCACGCGCGTTGAAATTAAAATCTTTAAAATTCGCAAACCCCTAATAGGACCGGAATTTTCGCAGACAACCCTATATCAACGTGTTCGCAATTAAACAGCGCTTATGATGATATAATTTTTTTTTAATTATCCAATCCAGTGAAAGTAACTGGCATCGATATACCTGTGTTTACCTGACAACCCAGTAGTTCGCCCAGGTAAATAGTAGACAACCCAACGGCTGCACATTCTATACGTTTTATACTTTCAGTCAGGACAATTTTTTTTTATTATCCTGATGTTGCAACATTTAATAAAAAATCATTCTTCGAAAGATAATTAAAAATAGTCCGCCCAGGATTTTTTTAGCCAACCCATTTTTAATATGTTTTCTAATATACTAAATTCATGATTAAATATATTTCGTTCTATTATCAGCTCGGTGAAGGTCGATTTAGGTTCGGATCTTAGACTATATATTTATTCAAGAAATAGAATGAATTGCCAATTTCAATAACAAGCGAATCTACAATTATTATTCATTGTCATAACGATTCTCGGTACAGGGTGCTACCGAATCCACAAATATACAGTATGTGAAATGTAAACATAACAGTTTTCTCCCCTTCTCGTGAATACAAAATCAATCTTATAAGAAACCAAATCGAGAAGCAGGTTTTCTTGTTCTCTGTGATCTGCGCAAGGTTGTTTCTGAATTGATAAGACTTTCAGGATCAGAAGACAAGGAATTTGATGATGGTGTCTGAATATCCTGATTTGGAATATTTCTACTAGGAACGTTTGGTGTACTCGAAAGATTGTTATCAGCTGAAAAACTAGAGTTACTGGGTATTGCATCATTACTGTCGGTATCTTCCGGATACGAGTAATAACATTGATCACTTTGTGGAGTATTTTCCCCTATAGATCTAATTTGATCTGAATGTCGTTTCCAAATTCTAGAATCATCCAATCTGATTAAATAGTGTAATTGTCCCAACCTTTTATGAACACGTCCAAATTCCCATTTTGAATCACTCAAATAGTTACGCACCGCAACTCTCTTGCCTACCGAAAATTCACGAGTTTTTGAATCTGTAGAAATTATCTTATCTGGGAGAGGTTCGATAAGTAAATCCAGCCTAGATCGAATATCTCTACCGAACATTAATTTTGACGGACTAACACCAGTAACAGAATGAGGCGTTCTCCTGTAATATAGTAAAAATTGACATAATTGTTTAGATCTATCTGAATCATTCCCTTTTATAGCACGTAAAGCCTGTTTGAAAGTTTGCACATATCGTTCTGCTAATCCATTTGTAGCCGGGTGATATGGATCACTCAATTTGTGTATGATACCATTCTGCTTTAGAAACATTTGAAAATCATGAGAAACAAATTGAGCTGCATTATCACTTACCAGAATACAAGGAATTCCGAAAGTTGAAAATATTTTTCTGCAAAGCGAAATGGTGGAACTTGTGTTTATAGATCTAAGCATATGGATTTCTGGCCAACGAGTAAATGCGTCAACTAAAACAAAATAGTGAGAATTGAAAAATGGCCCTGCAAAACCGATATGTTCTCGTTGAAATGGTTCTTTAGCTTGTTCCCACGGATGAATAGTCACAACTGCCGGATTATTTTTGAATTTGTTACATTCTGCACAGTTTTTTACCAAATCTTCAAGATCATCTGTAATACCTGGCCACCAACAATAACTTCTTGCCAATGCTTGCATTTTGAACATACCAAAATGTGCAACATGTAACTCATTCAAAATCCTTCTGCGTGAAATCTTAGGAATAACTACTTGTTGGCCTCGGAAAATGCAACCATTTTGAAGTGAAAACTCTGATTCGTTTACGTTGAACCGATCATTACGATTTAACTGCTTACCTGTTCTCAGGAATTCAAGTAAATTAGTCAAAGTACTATCTTGAATCGTTTCATGGGCTAAGTCTCTCATTGATATAGGAAGAGTTTCAATCTGAGTAATCTCAAACACATCAGTTTCATCGTAGATATCCAGTTGTGAACTATTCACTGGTAATCTGGACATTGCATCAGCATCAGCATGTAGCTTCGTATTTTTGTATTCGATTTTGTATTGAAAAGATTGTAAAAATATTGCATAATGTGACATACGTGTAGCAGTCAACGTAGAAATACTCTTTGAAGGAGAAAAAATATGCAATAATGGTTCACTATCTGTAAAAATTGTAAAAACTTTACCGTACAGGTAATAATAGAATTTTTTAACTCCAAAAATTATGCTGTATGCCTCTTCATCAATCTGAACATACCTTTGTTGAACGCTAGATAAAGTTTGTGAGGCGAATTGAATCGGATGCTCACTTCCATCTGAAAATACATGAGATAAAACTGCACCCACAGCGTAAGGGCTAGCATCTGTAGCTAGAATTGAAGGCACTGATGGATCAAAATGAGCTAAAACTCGTTCAGATTGAATCTCTTCCTTAATAAACTCGAAAGCTTCTTGACACTGGGTGTCCCATTTGAATCTGACGTTATCTTTGAGTAAGTTATTCAAAGGATATAGTTTATGGCTAAGATTTTCCAAAAATCTTCCGTAATAATTCACCAAACCTATAAATGCTCTGATCTCAGTTTTATTCGGAGGTTGTTCTGCATTCTGAATTGCCTCGACTTTTTCTTGAGATTTGTGAATACCTTTATCAATAACATATCCACAATATTCTATCTTATCTTCCATGAATCTTCATTTCTCCAAATTTACTCTTATATTATGATTAGCAAAACGTGATAAAATCAAATCTAACCTTTCGAAATGTATCATAGTATTTTCAGCAGTTACCTTAATATCGTCCAAAAATACTGAAACACCAGGTATATCTTTCAAAATATTTTCTATTTCTCGTTGCCAAATAGCAGGAGCACTAGATATACCAAACATCAAACGTGTACTTTGATATAACCCTCTATGAGTACTTAGAGTAAGAAACTTCCTACATTCTGGAGCAATCTCTAACTGTAAATGCTTGACTTAAATCTAATTTTGTAAACTTATCCCCTCTAGCCATAGATGAAAATAGGAAATCAATGGATGGTAGTGGATGCTGATCAACAATCAGTTGAGGGTTTGAGGAACTACGAAAATCACCGCATATCTTTATCCTTCCATTTGCTTTCACCACCGGTACAATGGGTGTAGCCCAATCGGAGTGATTTACCTTCACTAAGACACCTTCTTTCTCTAATAAATCAAATTCATTTTCGATTTTAGGTAATAGTGAAAATGGAACTTTCCGAGCTTTTATGAAAACTGGCTGAGCATTTTCTCTAATTTGTATCTAAGCTTGCAACCCTGTAATTTCTCCAATATTCTCTTGAAAAATTATTGGATACTTATCTAATAATTTTTGCAAAGCTCCCTTTGTATCTTTAATTGACATATGATTAACATCATTCAAAACTATTCCTAGTTGTCTCAGCCATTCGCGCCCCAATAGTGGACGTCTATCAGTTTGAACTATGTAAATATTAAGCTCTTTCACTCTATCTTGATATCGAACTGTAACTCCTGCGAATCCCATAACATTCAAATCATTCTTGCAGAAACTAACTAATTTGATATTTGTTTCCTGTAGTTCTAAATTCGGATATAAATCCTTGAATAATTTCAAACTCATTATGCTAACAGCAGCTCCACTATCCGCTTCCATTTGTAAATGAATACCGTTTACCTCAACAGAAATCATGAATTTATCTCTGAATTCAGAATAGTCAGACACCATCAAAATTTCTTCTACCTGATTAGCATGTATAGTCTTAGATTTAGCCTTCATACATACCTTCTTCAAATGACCTTTACTCTTGCAAAAATCACAGAACAAGTTTTTCTTGTCGCAACAATTAGCTAAATGTTGATTCGACCCACACCTGTAACAATTTAAATTATTTGAATTTGATTTATTTATTCTTTGATCAGGTATTCTCCTGTTAGTAGATCTGGAAGAGAATCCATCAATCTTCTTATGCATCTTCACTTGGTTCACACTGGAGCTTGTATTAGATCTATGCAATTGGGCAGCATCTCTAACAGAAGTTTCCATACTGGTGGCAACCTCAATCGCTCTGTCGATAGTTAGATCCTTAACTTCAAGTAATCTGCTCTGTATGCTCTGAGATTTGAGACCAAAAACGAACTGGTTACGTAAAGCCTTTCTTAAATAGTCTCCAAACTTGCATGTAGTTGCTAATTTCCTCAAAGCTGTTAGGTAATCGTTCGCAGACTCACCCTCCTGCTGCTTTCTTTGTAGAAAACGAAAAATCTCTGCAATCTCTAGTGGATTTGTAATGGGTCTTCATAATATTTACCAATTCTTCGTAATTCTTTCTATCGGGTGTTTCTGGTGGAATCTTATCACAAAGGACATCATATGCTTCTGAACCCATATAATGTGAGAGATAAGCTGCTTTTTTATCCAACGGTACTCCAAAAACATTGAAGGCACTCTCCAGTCGCATGAGCCAACGATTGAATTGTTTTGAAGGGTCGTAAGACTCTATTGAAAATACCGTATGGACTGCATGTGTTGTAGAAAGGACATTAGAATTCGAAATTCCATCTGGCGTATCATCTGGCATCTCGGAATGTAATTAATATTGACGTACCTTGTCAAAATAATGTATCGCTTGAGGCGTAAATGCAATTTTGATAAAATTGGTTCCTTTGTAGGTTTTCTTCAATCCTCGTCGCCACTTTCATATTTCCACTGTAGTAGCAATATAACTCGTATGTAGAATGAAGAATGATATATTTATTCAAGAAATAGAATGAATTGCCAATTTCAATAACAATGTGTATCTGAATAACACCGAAAAAATTTATTATTTGTTATACAATTTTTCGATTATCCTCTCATCCCCGTATGAGTTACACACATCCTCCAAGATTAAAAAACATGGTTGTTCTTCTTCAATTTCCCTGTATAATGAGTTGATGTCACGAAACTTGGTAAATATCATTTGTCAATGAAACTAGAAGGAATTTTAAGAATATTCATTTCACATTTTATTTTGTTATAAAAATCCTTCTTTTTGGAGAACATAGCTGAGCAGCCTAATCAATTCACTAACTTGTTGATCTCTGAAAGTTTTTTCGGAAACTAAAGCATTCGCCATATGTTTCTGTTGAGAAAAGTTTCCAATAGAGAAAAGTTACAAAAATATATATCTCAGGCGCATACTTCAGAGTTGGAAACATTTAGAAATGTGTAGTTTTATTGGAGAATAATATTCACAAGTTTTGTGCCTCCAGTAATATGCAGAGGAAATTTTTCTTATCTTGGGAAGGGTGTAACTATTCCGGGCTAACGTTTCTCGAAAAAGTTCATACCAAACACCCACCTTAATTTTCATCACAAAATCACCACTTGAAAAAATTTTCTTCTGTTATTCAGATACACCCTGTAGATGCACCTCATTTTTTGCAGTAGTTACCTATATCAACCCATCTGTCAGATTGAAAATCCAGGAAATGTTCGTGTTATTGAAGACACAAACGTGACAATAAAGAAATGTTCCAATCTTGTAGCACGCCCAAAGCAAAGGTGAGTGAATTCAATCAATTTTTATAATCAACTATCTGCTATGTTATAATCATTGCATATATTGTTGAATTCATCACCGCTACTGATCAAGAGAAGAAGGAAATCATATTATGAATGAAGTGCAAGCTTTAAATTGAGGATCATATTCCATGCATATAAAAAAACATCAACCCAGAAGAAATCACTAATTTGATCGAACATCCTAATATCAATAAAGCACGAGGGCTTGACGGTCTTGATATGGTTCTCCTAAAAAACATGTCTCGCAAAGCAGTTGTAGTTCAACTACATAATAATTGGTGAAATCATAAAGTGCCAGCACTACCCAGAATGTCTCAATACTGGGCTTGTTGTACCGATACCCAAACCTGATCAAAACCCGAAATCTACCAATGGTGACCGCCCCATATCTCTGCTCAGCGCAGTAGCCAAGATTGTGGATAAAGTCCTCTTACGACTAATATCCCAATATGTCGATGAGCTGAAGCTCATTCTGAGTGAGCAGTTCGGGTTCCGTAGAGGACTCAACACTGTGTCCCAAGTGGCCAAGATTGTTCACGAGGTGTAGATAGCCAGCAACAGCGACATCTATACAGTTTTGGTCATGATGGCATAGAAAAGGTCTTCGTCATCCTCTAGCACAAAGATTCATTGTCCAAATTAAACAAGGTTGAGATGCCGATTTTAATCATCAAGATTATCGATGAATATATTACCAACAGTTAAATCCGGGTTGACGTCAACGACAGTATATCGGGAGATTTTCCACTCGAGGCAGGTGTTTCTCAGGGGTATTGCCTCTCACCTCTGTTATATACCACCGAACATTAACTCGAACGAACATCAACTAAAGATAAGAAGGCTTACTTAGCTAAAACTGTTTGAAATAGCAAAAACAAAGGCGGCCCGACACCCTTCTTCCGTGCCTTAGTTGAGCGGCGAGTCGCTTTGTGTATACGAGGACTGCTTATTTTGCGGCGTTCATGTTCAGCTGGTAGCGTTTATATAGGGATTGTTCAAAATAGTAGGTAATCAGATGAATCATTACTTTATTCAACTCAATTATTATCACGGAACTGAATGAGCAAAAGGAAAAAAAAAACGTGTTGACTAGAAAGACAATGATAAAATAAAAACGACTTCGACACTAAATAAATTAAATACTGTCTGTAGGTTAATCGAGGAGGTGGTACATTCATTATTCCAATTTTCTTGGGATTTTCCCTCCTTTCTATAAAATAAAAATATGAATAATATTTCAATATACGTGTAGTAACAAATCAGATGATTTGCCCAAAATGTCACTGCGTTTGAAGAATTTTCCTATCAGAGAGCCCAAAAGATAAGTGGAAATTTGATATTTTTTCTATATACCTTTATTTCTCTTCTACAAAATTTTTTCAATACGAATTGTCACTGACAAGCTAGTCAATTTTTCTTTCAGGCTCTCTGATAGGAAAATTATTTAAACGCAGTGACATTTTGGGGCAAATCATCTGATTTTCCTTACTACACTTATATTGAAATGATATTCATATTTTTATTTTATAGAAACGAGTTGAGAAAATCACAAAAAATTTGAAATAATGACTAAATGAATTAACTAACAAAATCTACCAATATAACTAAGAAAACAGGTAAACATTAAATATCCTATGGGTTGAAACCGATAGTTTTGGTGAATGAAGAGATGAATCATCATATGTTCTGCAATATAGATAACTTTATATTTGGCTTTTCAATTTTTATGTCTTCAATTTCACGAATTATAGATTCATTCGTAGAATAAAAACGAACTCTAGTGTAGAGAGATACAAAATACTCGAATGGAAAATTTTCACACGGATGTGTGAATTTTATATTTTCAAACAAACCTTTGAGGGTTGCACCAATATTTTGTAGGTTAGCTATTTCATTGAAATTTCGAATGAAAATGTTCTCTTATCGTGTGAAATTCACATGAGGTACATTCAAGCCACCAATTCCTGAGGTCTCAATTCTCTTGCCTCAAAAAAACGGGTTCCTTTCTTGAAGAATTTTGTTTGTTATATTCCAGACATATATCACATGAATGTTGCAACAGACATTTTTTCAATAAATAGCCTGTGACATACACCAATGCATTACCACCAGTACTGGACAAATTTCTGTAATCGCCCGTAAATACTTCAAGTGAATGTGTGATAATGGGATGGATAATTTATTGCAGTTTTCTAGCAAATCGGGATTAATGTTCATCAAAACTTCATTCATATCGTTTATGCAGTTTGCACCGTCGACTTGATGAAAATTTTTTAAGGCAAATAATTTTCTGAAGGCTCCTGAAAACTGTATTGTATTGTATTTCTCGCTTTACCATAACAGTTTCTAACTTGGCCAAAATAGTTCTCGATACAATCCTGATTGAGGTTTCTGGTTAATAGAAAATTATAACCCCTAGATTTCAAGGTTTCCCATTGAGCCCAAAACGACTTGATTGTTAACTTCCATCCATGAATGAAATGCAATTTGTTGTTCAAACAAATTTCTTCATTGTCAACAATCTTCATAACTTTCAAATTGCTTAACATAGTTTCAATTTCTTCTAGAAATTGGAATTGTTTCTCTGTGCTCATGAATGCGTTAAAATTATTCAAACGACAGGAATTTGATGAATCGAATAAATCATTCATTATTTCCATAAATTTTGCAGTAACTTTTGCTTCTGGTGGTAAAACTTCAAAATCTACGTAGGTATAAAGAGCAGCAGCCACGGAATGACTGAAGACTTGCGAGGCATATTTCACTTTCATTTTCTGAAAATTACTGGGATTCAAATGTTCATTAGTTAATTTAGGACAACTCTTGTATTGTTTAAGCTTGTCATGATTAGAACAATGTGTCGGCATTATGAGAATTCGCACTCTAAAAGTTAAAACGAACTTCCGAAATCAATTCGTGAACCGATTCCCAATAGCTCACCAACAAGACACTCGGTATATCACGTCTACAACGACTCTCGCGCGCTCTCGCTGGTCAATCGGTATATGCGTTGGTATCCGATCTTCCAGAATCGATGGGAGGGAAAGGAGGGAGGTATTTGCGGCAGAACGGAGAGTGACTCTTCCTATCTTTAGTTGATGTTCGTTCGGTGTATATACCCTCTACACGCATGATTTCCCTGTATTCGAGAGAACGAGTACGGCACTGTATGCCGATGACACGGCGATATATGCCCACTCGATCGACTCGAATGTCGCCAGGACTCAGATCCAGATCCATCTGAACAGGGAAATCATTCCGTACTTTGACGAGTCGAAGATCCACATCATCAGTGCTGAGACTAAGGTCATCAACTCCCATAAGTTGAGCAGACCTTTGACCGTCCAAAGGGTTGAGGTGGCAGACATGATTTCCGTGGAAGATCTGGGGGTGAAGTTGGACACGCGTATGAATTTTTGGTCTTATACAAGTTATTCGATACAAAAAATCCAAGTAGCAATTGAGAGACTGAATCCCCTGCTATATATAGGACCCCTCCACAATCGGTGGAGAATGAGGTCCTGGTATATAAGCAAATTTCAAGACCAGTGATGACGTACGCGTGCCTAGTGCTCTGCAGCATCTCATCTACTCATATAAATAGACTGCAGGTGCTGCAGAACAAGGTACTTCGTATTATCACCAACGCTGATAGATAGTCACGAGTGGCAGATCTTCACGAGAGATGTGTTGATTTACCCAAAATCAGAGATTTCATCATCCAAAAAGCTAACAAATTCTACAAATAACATATCGCTGGCAGTGACCTTACCCGAAATATCACAGAAACGCGATAACAATATAAAATATATAAAAAACACGGGCTAATATATGCATCAACAGATGTTTTTAAAGAGGTTGGAAACCAATAGTTTGGACCCTCTCCGAATCCTGGGGACCAAACTGATGCTCCGGAAAGGATCTGGACAACAGTGTCTCCCAAAACACGATGATGAAATATTGTTAAGAGCACCCAATAGGCCTGTTCCCTTCCTATGGAAGTGTAACACTGAACTACACTTTTTTTCGAAAAAGCGTTCCTTTCTCTCAGTGTGGTGCTTTTTCCATTACACCTTGTCGTTCCTTTGAAACGGTGTAATGACACTGATATGCACTGGTGTCGAATATCTCCACCAAGGCTATAGACGATGTGAAATACACTGACAGATGTTAAATGGTTTCTTTTGATGAAATTTGCAAATATTAAAAAATTTTGAACTATTATTCATATCAATATATCAAATTTCGTATAAACGATATAGAAGTGGATCTGCATGAAAATACTGAATGAATCATTCATAAACTGAAATACGGTTAGTATTAATTCTTAGCATGGATTCTCTCCAATTGCACAGCCCAGTTTGCAAAACTTGTTTCATTCTGTTGGTTTCAGATATCATATTCAGTTATCGACTTGCCAAAATTTCACTATCGTGCTCGTCATCACTGCTACTGCTTGTGAAAGTAACTCTTCGTTATCATCGATGAACATATCAATGTTCTCGATCATTAAATAATCAAATCAAATAAAAACTGTCACGAATCGAATCTTGAAAAAATTTATTCCTGTACCTTCTAAATGCTATTTTCACTTTTTTTACAAGATTGTAAACACATGATCTACACTTTCCTGTTTCTCTAAAATCCCAACACTCATTGACACCATCAAAGCAGCTGGTTTTCAGTGGTGGTGTAAATAACACTACACTGAAAGCAGAGGAACAAAGCTAATGAGAAATGATCTGGCACTAAACTTGGTCAGTGATGCGCACGCGCCCGAGTCCGATGACTGGCCTAACAGCCAGATACGGGTGGAAATAGCTAACCGAGGCAAACGAGGAGAAGGTTCTTGGTTTTCATTTTCATAACAACACGCAAACTCTACAACTGATATCGGCTGATCAACTCCTCCACCCTCTTGGGTATCCTCCGCGAGATCACCTTTATAAAGGGCTCAGACCTAGGAGATAGGCTTCTGCGACGAACACTTCACATATAGGCTCATATTCCTTGGCCAAAATCAGCTACCTCTAATAAACGACTCTAATACGGTGATCTAGAGGTCGTGGGATCGATCCTCAGTGCACAGAGAAAAACGGTCCAGGTACACAAGTACACTTGATTAAAATTTAATACCTACGAATATATTAATGAACTTTTGTACCATTACAATAGGTGGAATTTTTTTTCTGATATCGACTTCCAGTGGCAGGTTAACTCTGCTCCTGGAACAGGCCATCTTTCTTGTGCTTGATTAATTTTTATCGATGTGTTTAATACTCAGTATACAACAATCCACCTAACATTAATATAATTGTCCCTCAATCCTTGTTTTCTATGAGTGAAAGAAATAATTATGTCATTATTACCAGTTTAATAACAACAGGTAACAGTTCACTTGATTTTTCTGTTTCGTCATCATTCGGCTAGTTTCGAATAACCACGATTACGCCACGAGCTGACTGCGCAACTCTTCTGCACTTCATTCCATTAATGAACTCAGTCTGTATCTGTACTTGTACCTTTGGTGTTTGCGAACACTTATGCGTGCCTTTTTCTATTCTGGAACATTTGTTTTGTGCATGTAAGTTAAGTGATTGTGACTTTTCCAAAAACATTTCTCCCAGTGAAATTATCACTATGGAGCGACTAGCCAGGGCCTACTCTAAGATAGAGTAGGCCTTGGACTAGCCCCAGGTCGAGAGTTGAAAAATAGAAGCAGCATAAGCAGTTCATCGACGACACTTTGAAACAGCAGGATTTGGCGAAGTTTACGCAAAACCCTACTCTCTTTCTTGGTGAGTAATATACATTTCTTTTTTCTCCGTGCATGAAGAAATCTTTTAGTGATATGTTTTTCTCCTTCCGAAAATGATTCTAAGCCCTCTAGTTTCTAATGTTGGTTGATCATTTGCAATTAATTGTTACATCTGATATCATATGACCGTTTTATTCGTGGTTCGTGCCATTTATTTTTCATTCGAAGAGGTTATATATTGAAAATTACTCCTATTAATTCTGGTTGTGGCTTCTCAATATTTTTAACGAGTGTGCTCTATGGTGTCAAAATTTCAGTAGGAAGTCAGTTGTTGAGTAGTTTACATTGTGTTGAAGATTAAGAAAATATATAATCTCAGATAAATAAATGAATTGACCTCAAGTTATTACCGAAACAGGAGAATTATTATGGTTATTTTTCACAAAAGCCAAGAAATAAATTGGGAAATATCAAAATGAAAAGACTCTCTACTGTGAATGTTTGCAAAAAATCTTATTTCTCATAGAAGGTACACGGTAAAAAATTTCAGGTAACGGTTCTTGATTTTTCTTATTCGGTGTCCTTGGATTTGAGTCAAAGTGAAGTTTTATGAAGAATGGCCTTACTTGGATGGGTTCACGACACGTTCGCTACATGTTAACAGTTTATTCTTCCAATGAATCTCTTGAAATAGGATTATTTGTTTGAATTGTTAAGAAAATAATAGGAGGAATTCAACATATATTATATAGAAGAATTTTCAAATTTCAGGGTGCTGATGGTAATGATGTACCCGATTAGAACTTGATGCCAGTTGATCTAAATTCGAGTGGACCTAGTACCCCCGCGGCCCGCAGATACTCCATCAACGTCTGAAATATATTTGTATATGAGTCAGTTCGACAACTATTGTATATTGAAAATAATTATTTCAAGTTCATTTTTTTATGTAGTTTATTCTGAAATTACAAATGACTAGAATATATTATATAATGTACCTATATTTTGTATCAATGTTTTTTTTCTTCTATAGAATCACCATCCACATTGTGTGATACCTTGAAAATATGAAACATTTCTTGCTCCAATATTCAGCAATAAGCACATATCCATCCAAATTGAACTATATGTAACAGCTTTCAAAAAATTGATTCTGTAATGTTGATAAATGATGAATAGTTAACCAGAAACCTAATGATTTGATTTTCCGCATTCATCATTTTTTGTTTTACAGGAATAAATCTATATACATGTCTGCACCATCTGAAAAAGTGGACCAGAAATGATCATTCCGATTCATGATTTTTTATGTTTTTCACGGGTGCACTTGATACTCGTAGACAATATCTTTATGGTGTTTCCTATATCCAGGCCATTAAAAATCAGGAATCAGAATGATCGTTTCTGGACTCCTTTTCAGGTATTCACATTGCGCATCCCCAATATTTCAATTAAATTGGACTACTGTGATAATTGAATTATGTTCCAGAGACGAGTTTATGATCGAAGGACAACTAAATAATGTTTCTGGAATAATTGTATTCTTCAGTGGTAGTAATTAAACGATGTACCCAACATCAGGTAGATATATCTCAGAGAATATCACCTATTTTTCTGCAACAGCATGCTTTTCTACCTGTGGCAACTATATAGTATCGCAAATTTATTGAACTGTTGAATAACTATCATTGAAGTATGAACCTACAACAGGTGAAGAAGTCTCTAAGATAATATAGCAATGTTTCAAAGGGAATTATTTGATGTTCAATGGTGATTAAACTGTCTTATCAATGTTATTCAACACTTCAATAATCCTGATTTGATTTTAAATATTTTTATTCATTAACGATCAATGAACTATATAATTGAGTGTCTGTTGCAGGTATACCGATTCAGGAAAAATATTTTATCTACCACTATCATACTGTATATCTGTCCCATATAGTATTCAAGTTTTTAACTGTGACTAGTAAATGTTTAATAACCATTATTAAAGTTTTTTCTCTGTGTGGGAACACTTTTTTAATTTTGTTATTCAAAATAAGATTTTTTTTCCAGGTCTCTTTTGCAACTATCTGAGGGAAAGAGGCAAATCTACCTTGATTTTGGTATTCATGTTCCCGTTCAGACCTGAACAGGACCTTGATCGTACTTCCTGGAGACCTCTCATTGTGTAACATCGTATGTCTCCAAAACGTCCTGAAAACTAGCGCCGTACCTGGAATAAACGATCTGGGGACGTTTCCAATGTCCGAGATGGAGGGCTTCAGGACATTTGCAGGACGTTTCTGTGTTGATGGGATGATAAGATTGTTTTATTTTCGAATTCCTCAGAATTCCTCAAGTTGCTTCCGGAAGTGGAATTGAATATTTCACCAATCGAACTGTGGAGTCTAGAATCCTGTTATTTGGACGGTTTTGAATGCCTCGAAAGTAATTCCAACTGTTTTCGGCTACAAGCTATCATGAAGAGTATTTTCTGCAAGTGATTGGTAAAGAAACTCATTCAAATTGTAGTTATATGGTGAAATATTGAATTCGGAGATGTTCTGAGGAGCACTCACTCACTAGTGGAATTTTCCCAAAAACCATACATGAGAACACGGTTCGAGTTGAGAAAATTGTCGAAATGCTCAGAGTAAGATAGGAATTGAAAATGGATACTCGAAATGCACAACAATGATCGACGACAGATACGAAAGAAATACTCTCCTGGCTTATGCCACCTAGATCATCGAAATACATTATCTCAAAACCTATACATCGATTCGTATAAACAAACACTGATGCACGTATTTCTTTTCCAAAAGTCGACTCTTTTCAGATTGTAGCCAGGTTAATGCTTCACACCTGAAAACTAATTCTAGGCTTTTGGCTCTCATAAAAGCAGAATAGTCACCAGTCAGCAGTCGTAGGACCACCGCGTCAGAGAAACAGTTTCTAACAAAAATACAATCGTCATTTTGTACTCGCAGATATTCCAATGGAAAGAGATGGAGTTCATAATTGACTTATCGTGGAGTTCAGATGTTGACTAAAACACTGAGAATCAGTCTCAGTGTAACCATCTGGAAAATAATGGGATCATTGACAGCAAACTAATCTCATATTGGTTTGATATCATTATAATAACACTTCTCATTTCGGGACCCTTCTCACCATTTTTACCCATACGTACCAACGAATATTGAGAGCACACTCTGGTAATATAAGTCGTTTTTGCGGTTTTCCATTGATATCAGGTGAACAGCATTGAGTAGGTAGGTGATGGTTTATGAAAATAGGGAAAATTCTCATTTGGATGTTGAATCAGTGATCAGTGGAACCACATCATATATCAATCATCTCTAGGGGGAAAAATTAAGCAACTCACGTTATTCAAGATGACAATGCGATCTGCATTTCCAAGGCAGTGCAGTTGATGAGTTACCAGTATTCTCGTCTTGCCAATCAGAAATTTGTTGATGCACTCGTCATAAAGAACCTGAAATAGTTATCACTATGTTAAAATGAAGATGAGTATGAGAATGCCGTTTATCATCATTCTCAAACTATATACATATATATACATAACCTTCGGACTCGTGGTATTATTGAACAATTGGATTTTGTTGATTTCTCACAAAATAATCATCGATGGTATTGCGAGCACTCATGAAATCGCCCATTAACATGCGAACATTGTCGTCAACATTGCCAATAATTTATTCCTGCACGGAAATCATATATTTTTATGCATCAGAGTTTACTCAATTTTCCACTTGAACTTGTAATTGTAATTCATGATTGAAAATTATGCATAATGATCAACATTATTGATATACGCAGGGTATAACATGAAGTTATAGTCATGTTGTAGCCATCTAGTGGCAATAAAGCTCTGAGGTAGGATACAGAAATCGCGACACACACTGTATGGCGCTGCCATCTATAGTCACACGTACGCTATGCTGACAGATGGCAGGACCTGACATACTTGAGTGGAATTTTTCCACCACCTATTCAACTGCTAGATCTCATAACTAAGAGATTTAGGATGAACAGAGTTGCTCCAATTGTCAGCAGGAGCGAGACAGTACTGTTTCGACCCACCAGGTCTCATCAGCCGCTCTCGGTCTGCTGACAACTGGGACAACTCTACGCTTGGGGTATATCACCCATTTCGAAGACGCAGGGTATAACATGAAGTTATAGTCATATGTTGTAGCCATCAAGTGGCAATAATTTTTATTATTGATATAATTTGATCCCCTGAAAGGGGCAGGTAACTAATATCGATTGGCTAGCAAGAGATCTGTGATTCATGATAAAAGTTCAGATTTACGACAATTTCATCTCGTGGCACTGTAGAAAGCCACTTCCAATTTGTTTGACATAACTGGTCTTCGATCATTGTAAGAGGAAAATATATAGAGATGAAGCTATATTTGACACCTCTTTTTTCGGAATTAATCACAAAATCTATATATTGAGACTTATTCTTGAAATCTCTGTGAAAATTCTCTTCTCCATATGATTTTTCATTATCATCATATATGTAACAACTATTTTTCGAGATATTGCATTCAACGCAATATTCTGCATCAGTCAATATGATGTCGCTATGAAATTGAACCGGCGTATCTGCAGAACTACTATTTTTCACCAGAGCGCTTCAAAGTTTTCTTACTCGATTATTTTTTCGTATCTACTTGATTTTCAATCTCAGAGCTACCTTTTTGTGCAAGAAATTGAGTTCGATTTTGCTTGTAGCTGCATCGGTGGCAAATAACTAGGAAATATTCTGGGAACAAAGAAATTTGCAGATATGTCGGTATATTACTTCTAAGTTTATAATATGGGTATAATTGCATTGCATTGGCAATACATCTGTTAACTGCTTATGAACGAGGATACTATGCATAATATGCCGGTTTGGCTCACTCGAAGAGGTGAAAAAAATGAATTTTTTGATTCCAATAATCCAAAATTCACTGTTTTGCTGATAAGTCAGTTTGATTTCACAGCGACAATGTGATGAATTCACGATTCATATACACGAAGATCGTTTCAGAATCTATCACGAATGAAACAGAACAATTCGACAATTGAACTACCAGTTCAAGCCAAGGTTGCATCATCATCATTTTCGGTAATATAATTATGTTCTTGACGATGAAAGATTTTTTCAGGAAAAAATATTCAGACGAAATTGTCTGATGGATGTTTTTCATGATCATTCGATTAGGAATATAATGAATGAATTCGAACCTTTGATACGTGGACGTCAACCGCAGACAACGGGTCATCCAGCAGATAAATATCCTTCTCCTTATAAACGGCTCTCGCCAAACCGACTCTCGCCTTCTGTCCACCGCTAAGGGAGGCTCCCTTATCACCGATCAGCGTCAGATCGGCATCAGGAAACTGATCAAAATCTCTTTGTAGAGCGCATGCGCGCACTACTGCGTTGTAGCGCGATTTTCTGTACGGCGATCCGAACAATATGTTTTGTCTAATAGTCCCGGAGAAAATCCAGGGCTCTTGAGACGCGTAGGAGACTGATCCATCGACTGACATCGTTCCTTCGTTGATGTATAGTTCACCTGAGAAGGAAATATTGAAGAGTATTAATGATTCTTGGAGAAATCAACGAATTGAGTAGTAAATTTTAAAATGATCACGTGTAGGCAACCCAAACACCACATGTATGTTTAATGTCCAATGGACGTAGTTGAATGGACGTTTGAGATTCAATAATTATTTTCATCAATTCGATCAATTCTTCATATACTTATTCATTCCTCATGTGATATGTGGAAAAATCCGATCACGCACTAATTATTATATCGATAAATCATCCTCATTGAGTTTAATAAAAACTTGAATCGATATATCCTCTACTTCATTTACTACGAATCGATTCATTTCAGATTGCCGAAGATCCTTCATTTTCATCAATATCAATTCATTATTTGTGGAGTGAAGGAACTATTCATTTTGCTAACAAGGTCTGGTTCAAGGGGAGAAAGTCTGGTAAATTTGAGAAAAATAAAAATGATACATTCCATTCTGATTCTCACCACACTCGCTAGTGGTCGTGTTTCGAAAGCTGAGTTTCTGGAAAACAGTTCCTGGAATACACAGCTCCTACCTCGTGACCCTTATTGAATCCCCTGGTGCAATAAAACAGCAGAAACCATAATATGAATGAAAATTCCACTACATTTCGAAATTTTTCGACTGCTCATCGCAGGATATAGTCGAATCCAATTGAACGAAATAAACCTCTTCACTAATATTCAAAATACCTCTGTCACAAGGAAATATATTTGGATATACATATTGTAGTTTTATCACTCTCCCCAAAATATATTCGAGAAATATTCTTATTGATGAATACTTCTTGAACTGTATTACATTTTTTCTCCAAAGATCCTGCGATTCACAAACAGATGGTAAGTATGTAACATTTGTTCTATTCAAATTTGAGGTGAATATATGGTGAAATTGTTCGGATTGAGATAGAGTATATGAAAGTTTCATGTATCCAGTTGAATACAATATTTCCCAATTTGCAGAGTCTGTTTTGCAATCAGAAATAAATTATTATCAAAATTGTCATTTCTTTTAGAGCGCACGAGAAGGAATCCATATATTCTAAATTCGAAAAATCAGGGGTGAACAAACTCAAATGTGGATCTTTTCCTAAGGTATATATCAGTCAGACAGGTCGTACGTTTAATCAGCGCATTCAAGAACATAAGATGAATTTAATGAAAAAGAATACAAATTCAACATACGCCAACCATATATTAGAAGGAAACCATAGTTTTGATGATAATTTCAAAATTCTGCACGTAGATAATAAATAATTTATTTATTTATTAACGGGTGAACCCAGTGTAAAAAAAAACATGAATATATATAGCCTATACAACATATCACAGAACATTGATTGATTTATACATTTCTACACTTTGAATACAATGAACATTAAAAATAAAAACATTACATTATTACAAGAATGCGTTTGGCTCTTTCAGTGCCAGTGTTGAAATTGTCCCAGTTCACTCTGTTACTCAGCGTCATCATCCTGTTTATCGGGTTATTGTTTGCATATATAGTTCTATGAGTTTTTGAATTGAAAGTGCTGCTATAACGTAATCGTTTTTGAGGAACATGAAATTTTAGGGAGGCCAATAATTCAGGACAATCAATCTGATTATTACATAATTTTTGAATAGTGATGATGTCATAGTTGCTTCTACGCTCTTCTAGGCTTTTTATGTTCAGGCGATTTAAAATATTGTCATAATCAAATTTCTCCATAGAAATACCGAGCTTGAAACCAATATAACGCAAAAAACGTTTCTGAACTCTTTCTATTTTCGTGATATGAGCTTGGAAGGCAGGACACCACACAGAGCTGCTATTCTCAAGTTGAGAGCGTACCAATGAGAAGTAAAGGGATTTCAATGCAACAATATTATGAAAGTCCTTTGTTGATCGTTTGATGAACCCAAGCATCTTCAAAGCTTTGTTACAGATAAATTTAATATGAGGAATAAAGCTAAGTTTACTGAACTGAAACTCAATCATTTTGAATCATTAGAAATCAACAAACTAAAAAATTTTGACATTTTACCTAATGATCAATTAGACCTTAATAGTTCACCACTGTTGAATTTGTTTCCTCAGTAAGTAATAATATGTATTTGATATCAACTCTTTCAAGTTAATCCGGTATACCGTAATGTTATGTAAATATTGTGCCTGATTTCCGAAAATAGAGGTTTATCGTACCTGTCCACAGGTAAGTAATCCTTCAGGTTGGGAAGGTAAGTTATATAAAAGTTAAGCAAGCCAACGTTAGTAGTCCATTGTATCAGTATATCACCTGACGAAGCTACTGTGTTAGCGAAACATGTCGTGTGTTTAATAAATTTTGTGGAAATCTTATCGTTTGTGAAGTTTTTACATCAATCCATATATTGTTCGGAAAACATCGTGAAGATAATAGGAAGGGGGGCGTAGGTATCGGATTTGCTTTCGAACTATTGGAGGTAATAGTTCTTGGGAAAACTTCCATTCGCAAGAGATTCTATAGACCAACGGATTTGTATCAAGTGCCGTTCGACATACTTCAAGGTTGATCGCGAACGAGTGTGCTGACTAGGCTTGTCGAGTCCGTCTGACTGGTAGGTGTCCAAAGTAACATTCTGAATGCCTAATAGCTTCGATGAGACTTCGAAGAGGTTATGTGAGCACAAATGCTAGGTCTGATTTGTTCTAAAGTTTTTTGAATGCCCTGGAAGAAGGATATTGGCCTTCAATTCCATATAATCCTATTAAAAGACTTTGGTTTTGAGAGAGCTCTGTGAGAGTCATTGGAATTCCTCTTCAAAACTATTCACTCTTAACAAACCTCTTGAAACACTTAAGTTTCATTAGTGTCTCGAATTTGACCAACAGGTTTTGAAGAAATCCTATCAAAATACGTCATAAAGCAATCATGAGAACAAATTTACGGTAGGCCAATTAGGATTTGACTGAGGCAATAATGAAACCTAATGGCGTTATTCTAGCTATGTGAAAGTAATCATTGAAACCAATAAGCAACATTGAATCCATCGAAGTCATTCATGAAATCTATAGGATTTCTGAAGTTTTATTCAGAACCGTGTCAAACATAAACCTAATGATATGAATGTTCGTATTTTTTGCCAACAAATGACTCACGTTGAAATGAACTCTCAAGAAAATGAATAGTGTGAAATTGAGAGAAATGGCAACTTCAAGCAAAAAAATGAAAAAAAAATTACTTAACCCTTCAATGCTTACTGGTAGACAATTGTACCATTGGACGTTAATGGTCAAACTAAGGCTAATTCGAATCAAACCCTCGACCTTAATGGAAGTAATGCATGAACGCGATGCTACGGTACGCTCGCTGGTCGATTCAATAGCCAATGTCACACAGTATGTGTTACAGTTGGTTGTACACGAGCGTTTTGTCGAATGAGCTACCAACGGGAACTTTCACGCAATATTTTGAATTGTTCACATTATTTTATGCATTTGTGTGTCGAATGATTTGGTCAGTATATTGGTATAGTAACATTATCAGTTTATTTAGTTATAAAAGTACAATGAATTCTAGTGAAAAACGAATAAATTTCATCGATGCGAATATTATCTGTTACAATCGGCTCATCTTTGATAGGTTTCTTTATTGCTTTGAGGCATACTTCAATAAACTGATTATGTTATTTGGGACTGCTATTGATGGGATGATGATATAGGTTTTTGAAGATCATTTGTCGTTGAACTATCGATAGAAGATTGACAGTTTACTGAACTTTCTTTGGTTTACTGAGGATGTCTAGGGATAAGTGAGTATGGCATTATCCACCAGGTGGATGGCTCTTCTCTGAATGGAATCGGAGAACATCCAATCCATCCAATTGTGGCTCACTTTTTTATATTGATTGATATAAACCAAAATTGAATGAAAATATAAGACACATAAGCGAACGGCAGTTTTTCGTCAGAGAATAGATAAGTGGACTCGTTGTGATTGCAGATAGTTGAATTTCAAGTTCAGAGGGCGCCACTCAATTTACAAAACAATTACTGATACTTGGATAATTGAGAAAACTAATAAGTTGGATACTTACAATGTTTTTCAAAACCTTATCCTGAAATAGAAATATAAAAAAAATCTTCTTAAACGGTAGTGCCAACACAAGTAGATGAATAAAACCATATCAAATTTCAGACCTATTTATTAACACCATAATAGACAGGGTTTTTGGAGACCAGTGTAAAGACCGAAGTATCAGAATATGTAGCATGTGTTATCATAAAATATCTTGAAGTAACATGACCATGAAATATCATAACCGTGAAATATCATAACCATGAAATGACTGCTCCTAGGGGAATTCAAAGTTATTGTATAAGTTATCTGAATTAATTATTCTACATCATGACAATTACCACCTCTTTATATGACTAGCGTTTGAGTATAGCAATCATCATATTCCAACTATTAAAGGAGATGTATAAATCTCAAGAAAATTGAAAAGACAATAATCTGTAAAAAACCTGAATCCGCTGTCACATAGTACTATGGGAGAGCTTCACAAGAGCTTCATACATGTTGAATATGATCATGATCAGAATTTTGTAATATCGAATTCAGATTTGAACAAAATGATGGAATAAAAAGACCTGGTCTATTGAAGGGTCGTCTCCAATGGTCCTATCACCCCTATCCAAGGTCCACTATTGTGTGTAGGCTTGCTTGAGAACATGAAGACGAAGACAAAAAAAAGAACAGGAACAAAGAAATTGATGGACCTCCACAGTCCACAGTAGGGCTCAGTGGTGTGGCTCAGCCGGTCAGCTTGACCGGTTACTACTGAGCCTGATCTGGGCCACCTGTCGACTCTGGTCAGGATAAAATGAGCGACCTAGTCCTTGTGGAAATCATGACCAAGGTTGAGAGATCATCCCACAAGCTGTTCGTTACTAGAAGCCGAAGGCAGCTAAGCCATACCCTAATACCATATTGAAAAAATAACAGGTTGATATAACCTCTTAACAGACACGTGGGGAACAGAAAAAAACTGATATCAAAAAGAAATATTCCTCAACAAGTTGATAGTCATTGCTCTGCATATGACCTACCTTCTGAGAAGGAAGGAAAGGCTTGAAGAACTGTTAGTTTCGAATCTTTATAAGCTGAATAGACCGGCTGCATGGCTTCCTGGGGACATCAGGCAGTCTCCGAAAAGAGGAAACAAATCCCACACAGGTCCATGGCCAGAATCACAGATAATTTGATCAACTTCAAGGTATGACAAATCCCCCGAAGGGTTTCCACGGATTAAACCGAGGAAAGAAATGCTCAAACTAGCTCAAGTGCACACCATGACGGTCGCCAAGAAAAATCCTCGAGATAGCTAACGGAAATTTCCTCCTAGAATTCCCTATCTCAACTTATCTTATCGAAACGGGTGCTTCCTGTCAAAATTCAGCGCCAAATATAAACTCCTTTTATTTCATTGGTCAGAAGAAAAACACCAGAATCACTAGGTCCAAACGAACAAAAGAAATACCGAAGAAAGAAGAGAAAAAGTAGGGTCTCCTTCTTCTTCGGTAGTACTATTTCACAACATTGTAATATTGTGCCTAAGTCCTACTCACAGAAGATGAGTGACATACTTGACAATTACGTCTGGATGACAATATTATAACCTCAAAATAAATTCCAGAAAATGAAGGGAATAATTCTTCCAAACACCGAGAATACCATTTCAGATCAAAAAATCACCTTGGATACACCCTGAAATAAACCAGCGACATGGAATTCATCACACCTGCGAACACAATGGTGAGTCGTTTGTTTACTTTCGGAATGGACAACGACATTAAACTATTTCTCAGAATTTTAGGCTTCTAGGATCAGAACGCCAGAAATCAAGACTCCTGCAGCTCATATCATCACCTTCTATCGGCACATAGAATTTCAGAAGACATTACTTATCATGACTGTTATTATTTCTATGCTGTTATTCAAAACTTTGTGATAAAGTGGTTTATTAAGAGTTACATTCTAGTACTTCAGGATTATTTACCAAGTTTCAGACTGAATATCCTTTGTGAGTATGACTTCTTGTCTAGATCTGAAAGGTTAATATTTACAGAATGGTAATGTATAGAGAGAAAAAGAAAATGATTCCTTGCACCTCCAAATGTTGCACTAAATCTAATTCGCTTGAATTTTCATGCGAAGGCAACTGAAAATGATGATTTCTCAGCAATTTTAAATGCTACACAATATGTGAAAAAACTATTTTGAAACATGCTCCATCTGTGCTTTGTAGATCATGATAAACTGGAGTGTTGAATAGAATTCAAGGATTACTCAATTTCATCATTCCGGAAATCTATGTTCATCGAGATTAGAAGAATATTTTGAGTGAAACGATAAGGAAAACCCATTTCACGTATCTCTGTGATGTTGATGAAACGTCCAAAATGAACCATTGTTACTATAAATGAGGTATCGCCTCAGTGAACACATAAAGAGCAATCAACCAATTCTGTGAAGATCTATCAGCAGAACAAAATATATTTTGAGTTCAATCAACATGAGTTCTAGAGAGACGGAACTCAGTATGCCTGATGAAAAATGTCTGGTACCACCAATCTCGGTATCTTCTTTCATCGGATGATCATGTCAAATCCATCGCGAAAGCTACTTAATACCTCAACAGCTTTTCATGATGTACGAGGCACAAATACGACCAGTTCTAGTATACTGATTTCATATTTGTGGTTCAGCAACCAAATATACGCTGATGCTGTTTGATTCCATCTAGAGAGGAGTCATTTGCCTAGTGAGTGATACCACAGTCACTAACTCTTTGACATCATTGGACCATCGTAGAAAGGTCGGCGACCTTTTACTTCTCTATAGATACTCCCACGGAATATGTTCGTCAGATATCTCTGCTATCATTCCTTCAATAGCAATACCAGTCACACAAAGTCTGCAAGCCCAGTCTGTACATCCTTTCGTTGCCAACCTCCAAATTAGCGAATAGCACTTGATATCAAAACTCGTTTGTCCATAGAACGGAAAAGCCCTGAAGGGCATTTCCTGAGGAAGTGATTCCAAGAACTCATAATTAACAAGAGTTCAAAAAATTCCAATACCTACCTACTCTGCCTATTCTCCCTGGGTACGTACAATGTTCTTCGAACAATATAGGGATTTCCTTTTGTGCGCTACAATCGTCAAAAAAATCACTCACCTAGAATCGTGTGTAGAAGCGAACTCTTTCCACATCCAACTGGTCCCGTTATACCAATCAACTTCCCTTTCGGTATTTTCAAGCTGATACTGTTCAGTACAGGATTGCTGATATCCATATTCCATTTTGCACTGACCATTTCGAAAACTATACTGTCTTTCTGTTCGATTATTCCAGTATTCCCGTTCATCTGTATTTTCTCACAGAAATCGAATTCTTCATTGACGAGAAAACTCTGCAGCCTTCTTATGGAAACCAGCAGTTCTGCTATCTGTGTCATTCCTCGTACGAATACTCCGGATAGAGTCTGTGCCAAAATGGCGAAATACGACATGAACACATATACCTTGAACAAATAGAGAATCTGATGGAACATACTTATCGGCTATAATTGCACGAGTGCATAAAAATTACCGATAATTTTGCAAGATAGCCTGTTATCTAAGAATTGCAAGAGTTTATTTTCATAATTTGGCGAAAGAGCCCGAGTACGAAGAAGAAGGGCTCTTTTACAGAATATGAAAATGAACGAATGAACTTTGTATAAGATAAAACGCTCGAATGCAAAATTGTCTGGTAATTTCTATGCACGAATGTAATTATTGGGAATATTTCACGATTCAAGGAATAATTCTCAGAAAATTTTTTTTTTCTCCAGAAATATCATAATAACGAAAGCGTCTTTGGGTCACAGAATTATGATACATTGAATTTTTTTAATAAATCCAAAACAATGAAGAAACAATTCAATATATTGGAAAAAAATCCAATATATTGAAAATATTCCCGATATATATTTGAAAATGATCAAATTCATCAGAAAAAAAATTGTGCACCGAGAGACCATAAAATACTGATGAAATTAAAAATAGTACCTCAAGGAATATTTCAAGTTGCATGCAATAAAGCTCATTTCATCAGGAATTGAGATGTTAAATCAAATACATGGAATTGAAAGAAATAAGATGAGATGAATTGTTATAGAGAGTGGAAGTGAAACTTGTGTTTGTGAGTTAGCTAACGATCGAAGCAAAACTGATATTATTCCGAACGAGCAATACGTACAATAGTCCTTCCTGTACCGCGTTATTTTGCGCAACGATGTGATCTCACAGAACTTGCATTTCCTAATCGGTATGTCACATGAATACAATATTTTAAATGACGTTTGCTGACTATTGATATTATTTGCTCTGCACTCGCAGGAAGGTTGTGAGAGTAAGGGATGGAATATTATACAATTCCTGACAAGCCAAATTTTGTGAACAGCAGAAAAATTATCGTCTCGTCTATATTTCCAACTGAAATATACAATGATGTGCAGTCGTTTCGTGGAATAAACAATATGAGCATACGGCAAATTTTCAACCGTGACATGAAAAATTGGATATATTGAAATGAGAAATCAATATGTTGGAAAATAAATCTTTTAAATTGGATCCTTATTTTCAATATACTGAATTTTGCTTCTTAAATATCGGGAAATGAATCAAATATATTAGATTTTTTTCAATATATTGAATATTTTTCAACATATTGGATTTTTTTTCAATAAATTCAATATTCCTTCTAACATATTGGTATTGTTTTTTCGATATATTGTTTTTTTTTTTCGATATATTGGGAACATTCTCGATGTATTCGATTCTTTTCCAATATATTGGATTGTTTATCATCATTATCATTGTGTTACCCCTAGGTAGACGCTTTCGTACATAATATTGACAAATATTTCAAATAAAATATGCTATAAGACACGCTTCTGAACAATTTTATTCACATAACACGAAATATGAATTAAAGGAACAGTTGACACACAGTTGCAGAAGTTTTCAATATTTTGACTAGATCGACCCGATAAAGGCGCATTAACAGCTGGAGCTGACACATTATCGGAATTTAACACAAGACTTAGTTGTGGAGATACTTCATTTCCACGCATATTCTCAACTTCTTCTTCATGATGACCTTCATCTAACTGCAGGTACGGTGTGATGGATTGAGTGTTCGAATGGCCGGTAATATTGATAAGCTGCTCCTCACCGACACCTTTTTTGGCTAGACTCGAAACAGCTGTAGACCGTAGCGAATGATGAGTTATCTTCACGTTCTTCGGATCTAGGCCAGTTCTTGCTGGTTGTTGGGCTGTCCAGGAGCTCATGTATTCCTCCCTGCAGGAATAACCTTAGACCAAGCTATGCCTGACATCCAGAAGGGGTTTACAGTAATAAAAAGTCGATCTGACTCGAATCCCTTCCGCTTCTCTGAGAATTTCATGTATGTACAATCTTAAGGGACACGAATCAGGATTCGTTTCATTCATAATCAACCATTTTATGGAACACACGGCTCACCTCCGCTCTGCGTTGATTTTGAGAATATAGGATTATGAATTATTCTTCCCGTTTCTCCACCATTATGATGCTCTTCTTCTTTGAAGAATAAGGTTGAACTTCTGCTGCCTTCCCCATAGCGCCAAGCTAGCTCGAAAGCAAAAACGAAAGATACCTTCTCTTGCAATCCATCTGGTGTAGCTTCGTCACAATTTTGAACCAAATTTTTATATTCATCACCTCTGAGAAACAATGATCTCTCGTTTTCTTCATCTGGAATCGTCTGAAGCTGCTTTTTCTCAGTTTGTTAAGCGTCTCTTGCTGATTTGAATATAATATCGGTGAACTGATTGAAAATAATACGATATTTTTTGTAAGACTTTTCCATCAGTAATTTTGCGGTCACATTCCATATTGTCTCCACTGTAAAGTCCTTATATTCCTCACCATACTGCTTCCACATATTGAATGCCCCGTCTGTCAATATTTTTGCCAGAAAGCTTATGGACGTCTCTTTGTCCAGGTAATATTCTTTGGCCTGACGGAAATCCATGAACTGTCGCCATATATACTGTCTGTTGGTTGTGGGACTTGTTGGCTCACTTCCATTTATACTTTCTTCGATTGATTGTATTGAGATTTCACCAAAACGCGCCTTTTTTTTTGGAATTTTTGAAGTCTGACATTTATTTGTGTTGTTCACTGGCGTCTAGCGACATAGTGTATTCATGACGACTTGATGCTTTCGCAGTGCAATCTTTGCCCTGCAGTGCAATCACCGCTGTATTTTTTCGATAATTGCATTGCTCCCATTGAAAATTCAATATATGAGGAAAATATTCGTTGTAATGTGATGATATTTCTCCCAACAGAGCTGAAACATCATTTGGTATGCAAAATAACATCGATCTTCCTGTATTGCACGTTTCTGTTCGTCTTCGAACAAAACAAGTTTTCAACCTGCATATTCACGAACATCCAATATCAGGTGTCCAAATGACTAGACATGCAAGAGGACCTCAACCCTTAACTACAGACGGGACTATTTAATTGTCCATATAAATCAAAAAAAAATTATTATATTTTTGTGAGCTATTCAAACACGTTCTCTACCTATTTTCCGAAGAGAAAATGATGATCAAAATTGAAACAGAAATACAAATTTCAATGGCGATCAAAATTTAATAGAGGAGTACTTTATGCTCAAAATTTCGACGTTGATCTATCGGAATACTAAAATAAAATTAAAATACTAAAACTATCGATGATATTATTGTCATTCTGAATACAGTTTAGAGCCGTAATGAAATATGACATAGAACTAAGTCATAAACATGCATATCGAAAAAGATTACAATGCCTGTATATCTAAATAAAGACGCAATCATACGTATTATAGGTGAAATTGAACTTTTATTGTTACGTAATAAGTAACTATACGTCTACGAGACGGGAATCTATCTTTCACTCAAGATATTTCTAAAACTGAACCATATACATGAATCAACTTCAGGGTACGGAATGAGTGCTAGTTGGACATGAATAACGTAGAAGGAAAATGGCCGATATTGAAAAGCAGTGGTATTCCAACAAATCGGATGCTGATTGGTGTCTGAGACGTATGATTGGTAGTTAAGGGTTAATATGCTCAATGTGTACTGTGAAACCAACAGGCAATTTCTTCATAAGTACGGAATATGTTACTCTATCACTTCATTCAGGCCTGAAGACACTTTATATCACTCATCAAGTATCACAATAACAATATATCGAAAATCAGAGAAAGCAGAGATCTTGAAATGATCCTGAAGGCAGAACTATTGTTTGAACAAAAAATGAACTTCTTTGATCTTAAATCAAGGAAAAATCTTGGCTCCATAATGCTACTCACTTGTGAGACATCATCTGGAACATGGCCCTTTGCTGTATAATTCTTGGTACTCCAAATATTCAGTCAAAATAGAAAGAGTTCTGGAAGAGCTAATAATGATTTCAAATAACAGAACCAATAAAGATCTTCGATTTTTGCTTCATGAACGCAGACTGAATCACTATGAGATGTGTAAATTAAATTCAAGAAGATTGATTTCGGAACTGATGATTCCGTATAGGATATTCAATTATAAGATTAGAAATATCGGGATATTGAGCAAGATCGACTTGCGAGTTAGATCCGCAAGGTCGTGGGTTCGATTTCCAGCACGGGCAAGGAACTTTTTCCAATATTTCATTTACGAATTGAATATTGTAGAGTTTCGGATCATCGTCTGGGGATAGTTGCACGATTCGCTGTTGCATTCCAATTAACAGTGCTGCTCTTGAAGTGGCGCATGGAGTTAGTAACGAAGCCTACACAGAACACGCAGAAAGATATCATGATGTGGTTGTGAGCATCAGAGAAGAAGAAGGACGGTGTATGTAGGTGGGTGTGAAAAAACTACCAGCTGAGCGTGAGAGCGGGCCAGCTGCTTAAGTAGACCTCGATCTCGGGGGTTAACGATGATAGTTAGCAGGCCTGCCACTGCGTATATGGTAGTGAGTACATTACTAGCCTACAAAACACAGCTGAAAAACTCTGAAAAGAGAGCTGATGGGCGGTGCCTGAAAAGGATGTTAGCCAGCTCTCTTGAGCGAACCACATCAGTCATTGAAAACACTTGGGGTTTGCAAAAAGGTCCCATTGGGGACTAGTTGCTGACGTAGAAACGTCCTCCACTAGTACCAGTACCAGAAGATCCTTTTCACCTCGTTCCTATTTTCTGCTTGAATTGATAATGAATTTTTGCCATTTGATTACTTCACTGGGTTGAAAAGGACCTACATCAACTTCCGAAACACTTTCCACGCTTTCTTCAGAAGGATCAAGAGCCTATGCGCTGTTTCGAATTGTCAAATTTCAGATCTCATTTCGAACGTACGGTCATTTGGTGAAGAAGCCACTGTGTCGTGTGACTGAGGATTTTACAGAGCTTTCATTGTTTGTGGAATCTTATCAACTATAGCTCTTTTCGTCACATCGATATATCCAACATATTTTCAAATAATTCCAACGAAATCCAATTTTTCATTTCATGTGAGCAGGAGTGACGGAGTGACATTGGGATAGCAGATCGCTCCATGTGGTGGTGAAGGGATTTCTGTTCGATACCATTGCAATCAAATACCCCATTTCATTGGATCAATTCTCATGTCTTTCAAGGAAATTCACAACTCGCCACAAAGACAGGTCAACGCTGTCAATATAAAACTAAGTAGTGATAGTAGTAGTATAAGTCGGGCAGGCTACAGTCAGGTGAGTAGGCATCAATTGGCTCTTTTTGCCAACTCCTGCTCTCCACATATCTACACATCCTCCTTCTAGTTGCTCTTTCTGAATCTCCCTGACCTCATGATGGAGATATGGATGTCCGTTCACTCTGATTCGTCCAAATCTACCTCTTGTAGTTCATTAACTCCATACGCCTCACACTCTTCGCGGAAGTGAAGTGACGTTTTCTCATCTCTATAAGTGATAGGTGTCTGCGCAACCTGTTGTGCCCTGTCAGTATCCCAATGAAAAGGTGCAAAACATATATATTTATGCTCGAAATTTCCATCAGAAATTCTTTTTTACTGGCAATGGAAGTATTTCCATGAATTCATAACCTCAAGAGCCATAAAATCAAACTCCGGCACCTACCTACTTCTTCTCCTCATCCTCCCCAAGTACGCACGATGGTCTCCAAACATCAAAAATTTTCCTCTCGTGCGCTCTGACGGATGAATGAATCCTGTGCCAATGAATTGCACTACAAGCTGATATGTGCGCACGTCTTGATTTTTTTATATGATATCTATATAATTTGTGGGAGTTTGTCTCGCCTCACCATCATTCAGTATAATCATTTTATGAGGAATACAATTGGTTCAAGTAATAGTAAGGGATTGGGTTTGTATTCGAGAAACTTCTCCCTACTTGATCATTTCGTCTCTATGAAAGAAATAATGATTTCAATATTTCAATCACTCATCAACAGGCACCAACTCATTTTTAGTGCATTCTGAATATTCCGCAGTTCAATATCTGAGCTGTATAAAAGTCAACAAGATATCATCACCCCTGGTCTTCCACGTGTGTTATTTCTAATACTGCAACTTCCTCAGCTTTATATTCTCTCGACTCACAGTAAGCTCGCTATATTACCGAATGTTTTCATCTGTCGACCTCAATCTATTCACGATTACCGTTCTTTCTGGTCCAGCTAATTATTTGAACATGTAGCCAGTGTCACATTATATTCAATCAATATATTGAACAAGGTCGATCGCGATCGATAGGATTTTGTTTTGTTCTGGATCGATAGTGAAGAATAAGGAACGCTGTGTTTTTAGTGATCACGCAATGAGTGACTGAAGGTGAGACATGTTGAAAGTATCTCGAATTGACTCGGCTGTAACTAGATAAAAGTCCATGGCAAACGTAAAAACTTCACAAACGATGAGATTTCCACAAAATTCCTGAACACACGACATGTTACGTGTCTCGCTGGTTGCATGCAGTTGCATGAATTATGTTCTCAATTCCCATTTCTTTCGGATTATTTTGTAGGTTAGTAGGAATAGCAGGTGTGTTAATGTTATTATCAGAGTTCGTAGAAAAAGCATAGTATGTAACGCAATCATAAACTCTTCTAGACACTCGTTTATTGAACACTCGCTCCGCTCTGCTCAGCTCGTGCTTAGAATACTCGTTACTAAAAGGACGTTTCAAACACTTGTTGAATAATATACTATTATATCCATATATCAGCTGGCTGAGCCAGCTATTATAGAGGGTTATTGTTATCTCCATCATAGACTTGATTTGCTTTCCGAAAGAATAACCAAGAAATATAAGAAGCTCTCTCACATCATAAACGGTGAAAAATTTATAGCGGGTCAGGAGTGTGAAGGCACTTAAAAATCCATCTATAATCGCAGCGTATCGCAGGAAATCGAGAATAGAAGGTTAAAATTGCATGCATCAGCCTACGTTCCCAAAATATATAAAAAAAAATGCTGGTAGTGGTGGTGAGAGCAGTAGTGCTGCTGGTGGTGGCGGTGGTGTTACTCTGTGACATTCTTCCAAGTATCATCATAAAAACAAGCTCATTACTTATAATGAATCTGTTGAATATGTATGCAAACTCACTTAGAAAACACTACACTGATGTCAGATATATCAACTGTACAAATAATGTATCTGCAACATCAGATCAGAACAGGAATATGTGGTTGTTATGTATCAAATATGTATTTGTGTTTTCTGGGAAATCACGAACGGAAGCAATCTAATGAACACGGTCACCTAATTTCATCGAATCTACTTTTTGAGTGCTAACAGTCATTATATAAGACGACGCGTCTCACAGAGCAGCAGACTGTCAATCAATCAGTCAGTCAGTCAGTGAGCAGTTCTGCCTCGTGGTTTGTAACACTTTGAATGGAAAGTGTCGTTATTGACTTCCGACCACGCATAACATGAAAATTCCCTCATGTATCTTGTGATTTTTGTGACAATACATTTTCTCTGTCAGCGAGTACATCGTCGATTGAATGATTCATTCCACTTCAATTTCATAATCCGCTGAAGCACTATCTGTACGCCCAGAAATGTTCTGATGTTAGGTCTAATCGTGAACCTCCACATTGCATACACTATTTCAATTGAATAATATTCTGTGTTCGAGAAACCTTGTGCATAGGAGTTGCATCAAATCTTGCTGTTCGAAAACGTCAGTGAATTATAGTACAGCGTTGAAGGAATACTACTATTTCATACTTCCTCTACCCTACACAACTTGTACATTATACTACATACACATAACACATAACTTCTCGAAATATTGCCAGGAATGCTCTTTTAATTGTCACAGCTGGTAGCTTTAGTTAAATACAGGAAGTAGAAACTTCATTGAAAAAGTAACAGAAACGCTGTCGATCAATTGAGGATCTACTGAGAAGTCCTCAGTGGTAATTGTAGAAATGTACAGAGTCCCCTCCATATTCCTCATGATTTCTCAGTAAGAACATGCTCAAAACTATTTCAGAATTATAGTAACTTCAATATTCTTCAGTACATACGTCATCAGAAGGATGTAGGGATGACATTGATCATTCATTCCTTCCATTGATGTACCAGTTCAAGATCAACCTTTTTGATCTAGTAGTTGAGAATAAGAGTAATCAAAGCAATTCATTTCATAACAGAAAAATCGAATGAATGAATGCTGATGACAGAATTTCAGGAGAGAAAAGACAGAACACATCTCTCGACGAGCGTATAGTCAACGCTTGTTGAGGAGATTTTCAGACACACTTATTTCCTCAAGAGGACAATATTATAATGTTCGTGGAATGATTGCTATATAATAGCTATTCAATCCCATAAATGCTTTGCCTTAGGCATTACCTTAATTTTCTGTGAAGGATCCTCTCCAACTATTGTTGAATCGCTCTTCTATGCAACATTCCTGAGAATATGAGATACGACATCAATGAAGACATCCATCGAGAAATGGCACTATCGCAATCAGCGAACGTTGAGAATTCGTAGCACATAATATGTGGAATTCTACATATAAAAAAGAATTATGAAGTTCGACCCCAATCACAGCTCAATATGTAACATTCAAATAGTTCGCCTCTGCTACTATGCCAACTAGCTCATCGATCCTTCTTTCGTTATATCACAATCACCCACACTTGACCACAACTGATATAATTCCCCAATTTTGCTGACGATATCACCCTGGAACGTGTTCATCTTCTGATACACCAGAATCTGCAACAACCAACCCATATATATATTCTCAACGAATCCAGAAGGTGATCGATTATCTGCAGAAGATCTCATGATAGTACGATATGGATTTTGTACAATACAAGCACACTGAATTCAATCATCGGTTTTTCTCCTACAAAGGTAATAACAGAATTTGGTAATTTGTCTCAGCCGAACCATTTGGGGAATATGAACAAAAGCTGCCTCTCATGAACTGGAATTTTCATTTCTTGTCAAGAGGTATTCTACCTCACAGCAGCTTTCGACACTATATAACGCTCGAATTGGACTACCTCTCAGTCACAGTTCGCATGCCTTACAAGTTTCAAGTTATACAGTGAGGATGATGAGGAGTCGATCAAGAGGAGAGCCGTCAGGTCCATCAATCGAGGCAATCATCAACGAAGGAAATAAACATCTGCCTAGCAACTTTCGACCTATCGCGTTACTGTCTATTATAAAGAGAGCTCTTGAATCAATGATCGCTCCCAGAAATCAACAGAGGATCAACTTGCTACGTAACCTATGAATAACAAGCTCCCTGAAACGAACACGGTGAAATACTAGCTGTGGCGTTGGATATATCGAGAGTATCACAGCCTGGAAAACCAACAACCTATTCGAATCCAATGCCATGAGAATTGAGAACTCAGGCCCATATTTTTCCTGAAAGAACCGTTTGCCTGATATTGCAATGTCTGATACCACTATTTCCACAAATGTTGCTCCAACAATACTCCGATGTTTGTACTGAGTGAGAAGCTACTACACACCTCAACAGTTTTTTTATGATCATGATGAATACATACGACCATCTCGAAATGTGGTTTACTTATGTGGTTCCGCACCCAAACCTATACGCGGATGCACTCAGATTCCATGAATTCCTTAAAACTTATATGCTTCCTACCTATCCTTCCTAGATACTCACGATGTTTCCTGATCGTGATAGGGGTCTCCTGCGGTGCGTTCAAAAAGATTGGAGATATTATAAAAAAGAGGTATTCGTATTGCATATACATGATTATTGCAGATGATATTTCCCATCGCCCATATTATGAGCATGTAATTTTCTGCAGAGAAATGTGAAATTTTAAATAACGTTGATACTCACTTTCGCGGCTGTAATCGATTGTCCACTGATAACCATGGCAACCAAAGTGAAGAACAAAGCGAATCTGTTGCTAAATAAGCTGATAGCCATGAAGATTCCTCTGACGTACGAAGCCCAGCGTATGATCTTTATCTCTGCCAATCTTGCTAGGGCGATCAGTTTGGCGAAAGGATTTTCCCACGCGTACATTTTTATCACTTGAATACCGCCTACTACTTCATCCATCAGTCTGACTCTTTCGTCTGTCTTCATGGCAATTTTCCTACGGTAACCTGCAGTGAGTTTGCCCACATAACCTGAAATCAATTATATTTCATGAAGTGCTTATACATTCCAAGGATCACTTGAAAGAGATAGTTTATTTGAGCAACAGTCACGAATTTGCATTCACACATTCATCTCATTGAATTGAATATGGGCTATTTTAGGTCAGTCATAGACTATTCTGGATTGTGATGAGAGTTTCGTCCGATTCAAAGTCGGATGAAAAGATAACATTCATTCATCCTTTCAGACAATGCCGATGATCTAATCAATCACCGTCAGGATTATTTTATGGAATTCATGAAGAAATACAGAGTACGGCAGGTAGATTTGGAAGATCTGACAGTGGCGCCAAATATGGTTGATATGAACCTCTCTTTCTCAGGATATATATTCTGGAAAACACAGAACTCTCGGCGATATTTCTGAGTAGTTATCTTCATAATCATAATGCGAAATCCCTATGCCAGGTGCCAAATATACTATGGGCTGACCATGGGGAATATTCTCTGGAGGCTCCCTAAAGGAATCGCAGAGATTATGTCTGAGATTTGGAATATTCCACATTATTGCTGATTCCCAAGGTTATCTCTGACATGAATAAATAGATATATTTTTCTACGAGCACTCAAGGGTGTCCTGGGTGTAACACAAAAGAGTATTCCTCATTGCAAGCTCCTGAAGTGATCACAAGCATACCCGGAGTGAGTAATGAATACTCATTGAAAAATGTTGAGTTGGTTTGGTATCCACCTTTATGATTCATCTATGAAACGACATTATCATTCGACCGTTAAAACCAGGTGTTCCAAGTTATCGGATACAGGCAAAGTCTCGCTTATTTCTCAAAATAGTGAAATGGAAAAAATGCTCTCAATGGCATGGAATTACCTTCTCAATGATTCGAGAGATTTTAGATAAGTTCGACAGCCCTATTTGGAGAATAACATATTCTAGTTATTTTGTCAATTTATAACAACAAGAACATGAACATTCCGTAACTTCTCTACGTAACTCAATTGGAAAAATTCTTTCACCCATGTTTCTACACACTCCACAAAGTAGAAGCAGATCAATTATTTAAGTCAAAAACTCATTGCCAGTAACCTGTTCTATTCTACAGTGTAGAACATCAATCATTTGCAAACAGAACATAGTTATATAATTGCTCTTCTTTCATTCTGTGAAGTTTTCAAAAACATGGGCGGAGGCAATTTTCAATTTGATCAATGTGAATAAGATCGCAAAATGTTGAAATTTCTCTTGATAATATTGTACAAAATACGAAGTAGGTGCTATCGTTGTCTTCCAAATAGGATGACGATAAACATAACGATAACTTCCACAGGCCTGTCGAATCTAATATTTCTAAAGTCATTGAGAGAAGTTTTTTGATGCGATTCGGATAAGCTGGTTTATGTTGGCATATTACAATGAAAAAATCCAATATGGATAAGAGAAGAAGTATCAATGAGTTATTCGGGGTGATTCAGAATCAGTGTGCAGTCATATTATATGGATTGAAATCATATAAAAACTTATCAATCGCTCACATTCGAGATTTTGAAGTTGTGCAGATTCATGTGCAGTACAAAGACACCCTGGAGATATCTCGAAGATATCCTCCTAGGACATTGTAATGCCTTCTGCAACTACTTTGAGAGATCGCCGAGAGCGCTTTAGGACTTATGGAACGATATTCGCATCAATCGCCACAAGATTATCACTGATATGGTATGGTGTTCAATTCTTGGAAGTCATAGGTTATCAGCAGTCGCATGTCGACGAAGGCGAAACAACGATTCGAAGAAACTCTGGATGTACTTCTGTTATATCTAGTGTTTGAGAAAGTACAGTGAACCAGAGCTATAGCGGACGATATTTTCAATTATATGCCTGTATTTATTTCGTTATACGAAATCAAATCTCATTACATAATGCATGCAAGACATCGATGAATTCAACATTTTTACTCAAAAACTCCTTCCATAAGTTGGTAGTGTGTTTAAAAAAAAGATGTTCGATATAACCCACATAATATGATGAATAGTAACATTTTTGTTTATTTCGTTTCATGACGCGCAGCAATATGACCTGTTGAAAAAATTCTCTGAGACATTGAGGAAGAAAACTATCTAGAATAGAATAGAATAGAACTTTATTCACCTATGAGTAGTAAACAGATACAATAATATTATTGCACAGCCTACACTATCAGGCTAGTCACAAGATTGTAGAAAATACAGAGTACTACAGAAATACCTATGAGGCTTTACAATATGTAATGAAATAGAGATCATAAAAATGAACATAAAACATATTACAATCTTAGTAAGATTTACACATCAAAATCAAATCATTTGTTTGAGATAGTGGAGAACTTAAAATAAAATGTACATTTGTGACGAGATACATCAACATAATATATGCACATAGGACTAAAATGGGAGTAAAAATTTCTCGGTTGAGAAATATGCCTTTTTGACTAGGTGATTAAATAGAAGGTTTTTGAATGATTGGCGATTGCATGTATTCATATTGTGTTTAATTAAATTGTTGAATTTGTTGTAACATTTTGTTCCTTGATAAATATGTGAGTTTTGTCCCACTGCCAATCTTGAGAAAGGAATATAAAAATTCTCTGCATTTCTTGTATTATATTGATGAATCCAGTCGTGCCTTACAAGTACTTCTTCATGCTTATGAACATAAAATGTAACTTGCATAATATACAAACATGGAGGTGTTAATATTTGTAGATGTTTAAAGATAGGTTTGGAGGGTTCGCAGAAATGTGCTCCTGTCATAGTATTCAATAATAATTATTATTATGAATTATATATATTTTTGTTGGTTCGATGTGATGAAATATCGCAAGTTTTGTTAACTCATTTCATGTACCGGGTTTATCACATACAGGTATTATCTCGCTTATTTGACAAGATGATTGAAAAAGAGCAGAAACTGATTCGAATTCAATCGAAGTACTTTCCGAATGACCTTTGAAAGAAGTACCTGATTCGTCAGCCCTCTAGTAGCTACCCCGCAATTCTCATTGGATGGCACTCCCTATATAATTTCATTAAAAATGGACTGTTATCCTATTTCGGATCAATGTATGTAGAAACTTCACAGAATAGAAGTATATCGATTATCACAATAGGTACCATTCGCAAATGATTGATGTTTCACACTTCAGAAGAGAATATCTCTCAATTTCTCGATAAATGAAACATCGGTTCTTTAAAACAGAGAACCAATCTTCATTTCTAATCTGGGAAGTTGTTGAAAACATAGGTGAGGGCAATTTTATATTTGAGTGAAGTGAAAAAGTAACAGAATTGTAGGGTAAATACTGATATTTTGTTGTGGTTGAAAATCAATTACCGAATCCATAATCAAAAAATCAAGTACTTAGGTGCTGCTGAAATATTGTTTCAAGAGCTATCATACATAGATCCTCAGAGCTGGTCAGGCCATGTGCTAGCTATTCATCGTATCTGTTTCATTGATCTTGCTACACAAAATGGAATTCTCGTTTCACATTTTTCCCAACGTCTTCTAATGGAACTGTAGTATTATCTTCCGCTGATGGATCTGCTAATTCAATTCCACTTATGTTCATGTGACTTGGAACCCACATGATTGTCACTATTTTATCGAGGGATGTCGAAAACAGATATGTTTTCACGATTTTGATAGCCCAATCATTCGATGTGAAACGATTCTCCAGAATTTTTATAGCACTCTGAGAGTCTGTACAGATGATACATTCTGTATCATCTTGAAAAGAACAGTATAACATGGCTTGCCATATCGCATACCGCTGTGTAGATGCTGCATGTCGAAGTCCGTGTCCAACGGTGAGGATCATTGTCCACTACCATGGCAGCATCGACACCATTTTTTGTGCATGATACATCAGTGTGAATAGTTAGGTACCTACTTATTGTACCTTCGAATTTTCTCTGAAAATATTGCCCGATATGTAGATGGTGATGTGTTATCTTTTCTCTATCCGGTTGAAACTAGGTTTATTCCAGGAGTCTTTCTGGACCAGCCCAGATAGCACACACTCGCCTAAGGTCATCCTCAATGTGTCGCCCAACGCCTGGAGAGGACGTTCTATTTTCCACAACCTAAGAACATCATCAGGCGTAAATTTAGCGCTGTAATTGTCCTAAATGAGTTCTTTCAGTGACAGCATGAGGATATAAAGAATTTCGTGCCTACGGACGTCTACAGATGACATTCCATGAAATAACGTGTCATCGAAGACACAAGGAAGAAAAATAAGAACTAGAATTGAGGTTATGTCTCATGATAGTCATGAGTCATGATTTGTTCAAGATACATCATAATATTAATGATTATATCAAAATTATTAGAGTATTCATTGAATACCTCCATCATGCATTCATCAAATTTCTATTTCACAAAATGATTGCGAGAAGAACTTATTGCACAGAATTAAAAGATAACAATAACAAAAGGCGAGACAAAAGGATGATAATCTCTGTTGATGACATTTCTCTCAGGTAGCAAGAAACAAAGGTGAGTAAATACTAAATAGAATCATTGATAGTACCGGACATGAAATATTGATACATTCATATACATTATTTATTGTTTCAGGAGGTTATTGAGAACACAAACTTGATGATATCATCATAGCAAACATGTTTTATTCCAAGATATCTTTGCTTCTTCAGAATCTATAAAATATTGTATGGAAGCTTGCACATTCAGTATGAATTCAATAAAGGTAGGTACCTGAATCAAATCATTGATATAGTAGGTACTGGACATAAAATATTAATAGGTTAATTATTTGTTTCAGATGAAGTTATTGAGAACACAAGATTGATGATGTCATCAGAGCAAAGATGTTTCATTCCAAGATATTTTGGCTTCTTCGAAATCTATGTGAGATTGTATGCATGTTTGCACTTTCAGTATATTCAATAAAGGTAGGTACCTAAATCAAATCATTGATATAGTAGGTACTGGAACATGAAATATTAATAGGTACATTATTTGTTTCAGGAGGTTATTGATAACACAAAATGATGATATCATCAGAGCAGAGATATTTTATTCCAAGATATTTTGGCTTCTTTGGAAATTATGAAAGATTGTACATAATGCAGACTTGAACTTTCAGTAGATTCAATAATGGTTGGTACCTTACTACATAAATCATATCATTGATAGTAAGTACTGGACATGAAATATTAATACATTGTTTGTTTCAGATAGTTTTGCTTCTTCAGAATCTATAAAATATTGCATGAAGGCTTCAACTTCCAGTTGATTCTGCATCAGGAATGTCCAGAGTTCAGAAATCAAAAACAACATGGAGAAATATAACTACCAATAGGCAATAACTTCTAGTAGTGCTCAACAAGAAGCTGAAATACATTTCTTCAAAAAGGAAATTGAAATTTTTCAGAATAAGTTATAAATAATAAAATGTAAGTTTTTCATTTGGTTTTTCATTTGAACCTATTATAAATAGAGGGAAATTTTGCAAATATTATGAGATCCATATCATTTTGAAGAAATTATCATTTGCATAATACAAGGTGAGTCAATAGTGTGTTATCCTTGTATATTAGCCAAACCATCAGATAAATAGAGAAAATTCAAGTACAACAGTAATAGGGTTTCATGAGAACTTTCACATTAAATTGTTTTCATATCTGTATAGGGTGTTTGAATTTCAAGATATATTGACTGATGATTGTTTTTTTCCAAATGGGTCACCCTGTATACTATTGCATTTTTAGGTTCTCCCTGAAGAGCTGATTTCATCAATGTATCAAACATTGGGTCTAGCGGGAATGATTACAGAGATATAGGGTGTTCAAAAACAAGATTTTTCAATTTTAGGATTTTTTTTTTGTGGAAACTATTCAATATTGGTCAAAACGGCTCACATTTCCTCATGAACTTTTGATTTACTGTCTAATGACATTCAATCGGAACAAATAGAGGGTGGTTCAACATTCAGAATACTGATCAGCTTATTGTATCTGTTCCAAATAAATATCAGTAGATAGCTAATCAAAAGTTAAGACAGGGACATGTGAGCCGTTTTGACCATTAATGAATAGTTTCGACACAAAAAATCCTACATTTGAAGAATCTCGATTGTCAACATATCTCTGTAATAATTTCCACTAGACATCAAGTGTGATGCATTGATGAAATCAACTCTTCAGGGAAAACTCAAAAATGTAATAATATACAAGGTGTTCCATTGAAAAAAAAAACAATCATCAACCGATATCTTGGAATTCGAACACCCTAGCTATAGATATGAAAACAACTTTAGGTGATTGTTCTTATGAAATCCTATTACTGTTGTTCTCGAATTTTCATTTTATATATCTGACGGTTTGGCTAATATCGGAGGAGAACACACTAGTGACTCATTCTGTATACGAATAATATTCTCCCATAAATCTTGAACCTCCTTGAAACATCATCAAAAACCGCCTCAAGTTGTTACTATGATGTCCTGAGGTTGTCTCAAAAGATTTTATAGGGATGTTCTGAGACGTTATTAGTATGTAGAGAATGGTAACAGGAGGACGTCTTAAGAATGTCCTCTGGCTCGCTCTCGACGTCCTGAGGACATTATTGTGAACGCCTCAGAAGGGCCTCAAAAGGAATTTGTGCTATCTGGGGAGGGTGCAAGGTTTTCTCCACAATGTTTTTCGAATATACTTTTTTTTCCAAGGGTGAAGAATATGTTGAAGCTATCGCTGAATATCGGATATTCATGAGGATGCTGGTCGTGGTAGCCACACAGGGAACAATGAAGGTCACCAACAGCTATTGAGTTGCAGTTAACCAAAGCTTAGGCACCGCCTCCTCAGGTATTATTTGAAACAAAGGGCCTAGCAGAGACTCAAACTTGCCGCATTTTTTATAACGTGACCAAAACCGTGAAACTCATACTTTGCTCAAGCATGCCATGCTCTAGTTTGCTGAGGGCTGAATCACCTGAAACAGTTCAATCTGACGCTTGCTGAGGCGCTGAATTCAACAATATAGAAAATCTAGTTCCTCATCAGGAGTCTAGGATAATAGATGCCAATGAGATAAGAGACAATTCTATCATCTACGATCTAATCGTCAGTACATCGTCGTTTGGCAAGGGGCTGGAACTCTGAAGAACACGGTTCTGGAGGTATCAGATGAATCTGAATATCATATCATATCAAATGAATTATATTTACATTCCATTCAGGATAGTGAACTCACGAGAGAAATAATGAGAATAAGGGCAGATCATGACATCCGTAGTAAACATGGGCTGAAATATAAGACCAGCGATGTATTCAGAGAACCCCCCGAATAACTCACCCACCCCTCATCCTCATCCCTAATGAACTGACTCTAGACTGAAAACGACTATCGGAGCATTACCATGATGCAGGATCCAGACAATTTAGCATGTCTATTGGCTAACAAAACTGGTCTATTTGCCGATACAAAATCAGTCTATTAGATACCAATCACTCTCCCACACATATCTCACCCCTCATTTCTCATAGAGTCTTTCACAGATAATGTTCAGAAGTTGGTTGTTCATTTTCATTTTTCAACACAAAAAATGCCAAATTTGAGAGAACAAGGTAGCAATCGACGATCAATCTTTTCTGCCTGGACAACACACTGACATTCGCTGAATTGGAGGTATATAAAATAATCGGCGAGGCCTGCATCGTCCGCCTCTGCGGGCTCTATTAGAGGGTAATCCTGTGGCGTATGAAAGTGTTCTGAAAAAATTGCTTTACTCCTGGGTATGTCAACTATGGCATGCATGTTCTCGGGTATGTACCTCGGTATGTCCGATATTCTCTTGAGAATAGCTTGAAACTCATCCATACGCATTATACTCTTTATATTATATATTTGGATCATTCATTTCATCGTCGATTTTTCTTTTAGCAATATCTTTATTCGTTGTTAACTCTCGAATACCTGTCTACATCACAATGTACATTGCATACACCTGCATTTTTGTGATGACTATGAGGGACATTGCTGCTACGTCATTTCATCACATTTCTGCTACGTCATCATGGAAATGCTGTCTGAACATAGCATCAACACATCGCAGCGATATATCGAAAGTTACATCGCAAAGAAATTCTCAGCAGAAAACATGATTGTGACGATATTTAGACGCGAGGAGGTGATGGCGACATCCTAGCGAATTACAATGCAATATCACCAGGTCATAAAGATCATTAGAATTGTTGGAGTTTTGTTACTATAAACTAGACCATCACATTTGAAAGTGAAGCTTCCATGTGGTGTCAAGTGTCTAGCTGTAACCTACCTTGTAGTGGAAGCATCCCCATGATGATGACTACTCCTGCCGTTCCTGATAGACCCACCTCTTGGAAAATGAGGAACAGTATAACGATGGCTGATAGGGGACCGATCCATATCTGGTGAATCAGGACGGAAGCTGCATCGAATCTGGACACGTCGTTAGATAACAAATTCACCAGTTTGCCAGGCGGGTTCGCAGCAACAGCTGTCTGACTCAGTTTGAGAGCCTGTGAAGCAAGAGAATCGTTTCTAGAGAACGAGTGCATCTAATAATCTCGCGCGGCTCGCTGCGCTAGTGGATTTTCTGATGGAAACAATGATAATAATTCATTATTGGTGGGTTTACCTAGAATGCCAATCTCTAAGTGAATAGTCCAGTGCACACGTGAAATTTGGAAACTTTGATACACGCTTGAGTGTTCACAGCACGCAATATAGGGTGTTCACAATTTTATTAGTTCTTTTACGAAAAATGCATCAAATTCGATGGACCGCTATGAAATCGCTGCCAAATCGATGATTCAAAGAGATTACTTGTATAAAATATCCCAATCAATAGGATATAAATAGCTTGTGACAAGAATAAAACGACCTCCAAAATATAGAAATATACCAATAACAACATGATTTTCATATAGTCACTACTAATGAATATGTACTAACTCATGAGTTATCGTGAAGTACATAGCGAAATGAAGAAAAATAATCATCAGAAGATGAACGTGGCTGCACCGCAGAGTTTTGTAGTGAACGAGCAATAATCGTAGTGATGAATGTTCGTTGTTTTTATCATCAATGATTTTCTGGTTGTTGTGTGATAGATTCGAATGTTTTAGTGACTATTTTATTCAAATTGATTATTATTTTTTTTCCTGAGCGGCATTGAAAGTGGCATTTCTCTGACACCCAACAGGCAGAAAAATAGTAATTCTTTTGCCTATTCAAGATAATATTGTTGCTATGCAACGTTCTGAGTTCTGAGTCTTGAATAAAGTTCGTAATCAAAATCAACACTGACATTGAGAGATGACAAAATGACGGAGTTTTTTATTGAAAAATCACACCGAATTGGTTTCATCACATTTGTAGAAACAAATTATATGTTTTACACGGCAGCAAATGTAGATTTACTGCCGCGACTGAATTCTTTGCCTTGCTACGCTCGGCTATGAACTATCAGCCGCGGCAGTCGATATACTACTTTGCTGCCTAGTGAAACGAATCACTATCGCTTGAATATCTTGTATAACATCGGATTTCACAACAATTATTTGATTTGAGTATATGTATACAGGATGAGTCGATAGTTTGTTCATTTCCGATATCATTCAATGAGGCAGATATATAGAAGAAATTCGGATACGACAGTTGGGAGGTTACATGAGATGATGATTTTTTTTTCGAAAAGAACGCCCTATATCATATTATTGCATCAATACCATGGATCAGATAAGTTTCCTTGGTATTCGCCAAAACATAACATTTGGGGTCTAACTGGATTGATAACAAGAGATAAATAGGGTAGTCAAAATCGGGATTTTCAACTCAAGGATTTTTTGTGTCGAAACTGCTCCTCATTGGTCAAAACGGCTCTAATTTTTCCATCTGAACATTCGATCTACTATCTACAGACATATGATTAGGACAAATGCAGGGTGGTTCAAGATTCTGGAGTTCTGATCACCCTGTATCTGTACCAATTCAATGTCAGTTTTGACCAATGATGGAAATTCTGAAGAAAATCCTCCACCTGTTCCTCTTGAATTTCTTCTATAAATGGTGTTTCGTGATGTTTGATATGTGTAATTATATTCCTCATTGAATATCTAGATAACCTCTAAACGAAAATTCTTGACATTCTGATGCGTAACTGAATTAAGAATCACCCTGTATATCTGTTGCTTTGACCAATATCGAAGGAGAACACACTATCGACTCACCCTGTTGATTTCGTATAACCCATGATTCTGATTGATATCTATTCCTTTTCATCTATCGATCTCATATTTGGTTCATTATAGGTACTATCTCTTATTATTACTGTTTCACGGGTCGCTCTAACGAACCAAGAGTATTCAATGTACTCCAGGTCTAGACATATCCAAAACTTCATTTCCTACATCTTCGACGGTTCTTTCATTTTGAAAAGAATTTCAGCAAGGTCTTCAGTTAAATGTCAACTGTGAAATTTTCAGAGTTATCTGGTTATATACTGTCCTGCGTCAGTTTCTGTAGCATAACGATCTACAGTATATGTGTAGTGATGGGGTTCATGTAATATTATATCGAATGCAAACAAGAATGCTCAAAGTTCTTCGAAACTTATGGAAATTTTCATTCGTGCGCTCCAAGAGATTGACAGAAAAAAACCTGCGATTCATCCTTGGGTTGCTACATAATCTATGGAATGAAACTCAATACTTTGAAATCATTCAAGTTCATCGAACACAAAAATTCTAACATTCTATCTATCTGAAGATCAATTTGATCTCAACCTTCCACCGCTGGTGAAGCTGTTTTCGCATCATTCCTTGCAAATTTAGTTAGTTAGTGTAGTTAAGGGTTAATCTGGCCTCGGCACAACTCCTGGAAGCCAAGAAACCTCGAAGTTTTTGGTAATTCTTATTTTTGTTTCTCAATATGTCGGAAAGAAGTGGTTCTAGCAGGAAACAGTCCTCATACAAAAATGTAGAACATTAAATTCCCTACACATTTTTCATGACTTTTTCTTTTTCGACCAATAGAAAGCGTGCTACAGCAACTCGAATATGCACAATTTTTCTCTAAATGATAAATGAGCCGAATAACGTAGCCAAGGAGGTAGAATGATCTGAAACTTTTCTGTTAGTTCCCCCATCACCAACCAGAGGAGAAGAGGAGACAAGAGAGTGGGGAAATATGTGTATGGAGGAAACTTGTATCAAACAAGTGGAGTATTTCATTACAATGAGAACATTGAAACATTGACCAATGAAAAGAGGAGTTAACCTTTCACTTCACTTCCTTCTTATGCGTTTAGACGGTCCTGGTTCCTCACGAACAGGTGCCATGACCTCTTAGACCTCATCCATGGTTGATGAGGTGAATGTATGTCCCTCTTTCTCACCATCTGTGTCCAGTTTGGAGGAGTACAGTGGGACATTGTCGCAGTCGGTGCCTCTAAATTCCTTGTCGATACTGGAGCATTTCATCCCGGCTATGACGCATTTGTAAGCTTGCTGACATCCATATCTGCAAGTGCACGAGACACTTTGAAATAGGCTTTTGGGTGCTGGGTCTTTCGTTGCATGCTGTGAAATCAGGCCATGAAAACTGCTGGTTCAACCTTAGTGTTTGGGGTTCAAGTGTGTGGCATCCAGCCAAACTTGAATTCGGTAAAACGATCTTAGTGAGTGAAGAGCAGCAGCATCAGAAGTGGGTGGCAACCGAGCAAGATTAACTTCACCTACAGACACGCACGTTTTGAAAAGATCGTATCGAATGTCGTCCAATGTTGCGAGTCCACTGAACGTCGCCTGTTAGTACAATGCTTTGAACACAAGCTCGCCAGCTTCATTATCCGCTCCGTTTTCGCTCTGCTAATCCTAGAATACATCCACTGAATGCTTAATTTGTCCGGAAGTTTTTTCAGGATACTGCATATTTTCACTTTTCGGACCACAGTATGATATATTTCGAAAATACAAACAAATAATGCATGGGACGCAATAACTCACACAAAAGATGGCGTTACTTGGCTTTACTGCCATTTTGTGAGAAATGGTTCATCTTTGCTTCTCATTGATCTGAGTGCCAGAAGTTATTGCTAAAGTCTGTTGGGAATTCAATGCTCTACGGGTGACTATCTTTCCGGTAGAACCACTCCTTTCCGACACATTACGAAAAAACCGAAAAATGTCCGACATTCTTTATATTTCACTCTTCATACCCATCAAAACGAAATAAAGAAATCAAATCTTATACCCAACTTCCTGTAGGATGAAATCCTCTGGGAGTATTATGATATTCGTCACATTCAGGAGTTCAGATGCCCACATCAGAATTACCTTTTTGTAAATCAACGAACAAACTGCTGCTCTGGCTCTCATCCCTGTATGACTGGCGCTCAATAAATACTGCGACTTCAGAAACGAAGTACTCAGGTTGATTGAGACTATAATTCCAGCGTAGACCAGCGCTTCCGTTTTACTAGTTGTAGTTTCTGGACTGTAATAATCTAGTAGAAGGCCAAGAACGTAGGGCTGAGTAATACGTATAACGATATCTGAGATTCCTATGAGTACACCCAAGTTCAATATCTCTATCCAGAATGTCCAGAGCAGAGCTTTCAGGAGACTAGGAGACTGTTTTGGGTTTCCTTTTTTTCGCTCTAGTTGCTTATTCCAGTATCTGCAAATTGAACACAGTATTGAGGAATATAATGAAAATTGATATGCACTCATAAGGTGACATGAAGGTTTTGATCAGATTTCAATAATCTCAACTTTCTATCCATTTATTTATTTAGAAAACAAGGTTATCCAACAGAGTAACTATATGAATAGTCATTCCAATGACAGGATAACACAGTGATACAAAATTATTGTCTTCACATGGTTTGCACCTACATACTATCATTCAAAAACTAAGTACCTACCTATTCCATGATTTTCATTCAAAAATAACAATCTGAAGAAAAGAACAGTAACGTCGGTATATACAATATCAGCACATATGAAATATACATGGAAATAGTATTTTGGCACACACTGGAAAATTACAATTTCGATATGGCTTAAGTATCATAAATGAATGAATACCAGCACTATTTCTATATTTTTATATTCGAGGAATACTATAAAAATTTGACAAGAATTCTCTCAGTTGTTTCTTGAATCTTTTGATATCAAGGTGAAATATATCAATATTAGAGTGGCAAATTGTATTGTATGAGTTCATACATCTTATTAGAGGTGAAATACTATAATAATTAGTTGAGAACGAAGGTGGGTAGAAAGTGAGTCTATTCCTAACCATTCTAGGATTACAATTCAAGCTCAGGAATCCAGTGCATGCTGTTGAATCAATATGATTGTTGAAGATCTTGTAAATGAATAATATGTCAACGAAGTCTCTCCTAATGAAGAGATTCTCTATTCTATAGAAACGCAAGTTGCTCTTATAGCTCATATAGTGACGGAAGCGGAAGAATCTATAGTTCAAATTGTTGGCCAATTTTTTTTGAACATGTTCAATTTGATTCACATATTTGTCATACACAGGATTCCAAATGGTAGAGCAGTATTCAAGGATAGGCCTGACTAATGATTTATATAAAGTGGTAACTGATGAATAATCCTGAAATTCTTTAGTATTTCTCAGAATAAATCCCAGAGTGCGGAGTGCTTTTTTAACAACAGCTCTAATATGTGATTCAAAAGTTAATTTTTCATCTAGTATCACTCCTAGATCTCGAACTTCTTCAGTTGTTGATATTATCTGATTATTGATGAATAGGTTTTCAGTGATAGGGTCTTGAGATCTAGAGAATAGAACATTATAACATTTGCTCGCATTGATAAATAATCTATTTGTATTGCAGGAGATTTGCAGTCTCTCTAGATCTTTCTGGATACCCACGTAATCTGATCTCTGTTCAATTTTAGAATGGGACGCGAGTGTGAGCCCTGCGGAACCCCGGACGTGATTCAGCATTTGGTAGATTTCACATTATTCAGTGCTACGTACTGATATCTGTCAGTGATATACGATTCTAGGAGTTTCAACAAATTGCTGTGTACTCCGGAATTAGAAAGCTTTACCATAAGGGTAGGGTGATGCACCTTATCAGAGGCCTTTGAGAAATCGGTGTACACCGCACAAGTTGAAACTCCCTGATTCATGTTATCGAAGATTTCTTGTACAAATGGTACCAAATTGGTCACGACTCCTCTGTTTTTAAAAAATCCATGCTGATTAATTGTGAGACGAATTTTTGATATAAAAAATAATTGTTGTGTAATAATGGATTCGAATACCTTACCGAATATATTCAATAAAGGAATTGGTCTGTAGTTACATGCATCTGTCCGATTTCCTGATTTGAATACTGGTATGGCTTGTGCGATTTTCCATTTCGACGGAAATTTTCCGGAAACCTAGGATTTATTGAATAATACGTACGAAGGATGCGTTAAGCTTGACCTACATTATTTTATGAATAATGGTGGTATACTGTCTGGTCCGGGACCTTTTTTTTTTCATCAAGTTCAATGAGCGCATCGTGAATATCTTTTTCTGAGATATATGTAATATTGATACTGTTGTCCGATGGTTCATTCGGAATAAGGCATGGGGTTAGGTTACTTTCAAAAACACTGCCAAAATAATCCGAGAACATGTCACATATAGACTCTGTTTCAGTGTATGATTCACCATTAAAATTCATTTGAGCCGGAATGGAATGATTATTTTTCTTATTGGAGATATACGACCAAAAAAATTTTGAATCATGTTTCAATTTAACCTCTGTTTTTCTTATGTAGTTTTTATTATCATTTTCAATATTCTTCTTCACTTCTCTTCGTAAAAAAGAAAAGCGGGAGTAATCAGCCTGATTCTTGAATTTTTTCTTTTTCCGATGATATTTAATTTTTTCTTTTGTTAATTTGATTGTTTCTTCGGAAAACCATGGTGGATGACTGCTGTATTTTACGAGCTTCTTTGGAACAAAGTCATATATTGCCAGTACTATGATTCGATGTTTTCAGTACCTTACTGCTCTTTCTATTAGTTATCGAATCTGAATGTTTTATTTGATATTCCTTCGATATGTCAAATCATTATCAGATATAATATCTGATCGTGAGATATTCTGATTTGACGAGGGTAAGAGCTTGAAATGATGTTTAGTCGGATGAAGATCATGAGAGTGTGTTAAAGATGCATTTATTCATTTCGTATATGAATTTATATATGTCTTCGAAATGTGTTTATTCATAATGTTTTCGTCTATATTATGAACAATTTTTGTCGTCAATTTCATAGGGGATACATATTCTCATTATTGATGATATATTATTTATCGAAACAACACAGATAATAACCCATGTTCTATAGATGAATATTCTGTGGTATTGCTCTGGAGAGTATAGCTTATTATTTTTTGTTCGATACTGAAACATAATGATGAGATTTTCCAATATTTTTTTTACATCACGAATTTCAATATCTGATTCAACATTCTGAGTTCGCAAGTGAGTGCAGAAGGTTGAAATAGCGGAGCAAAATATGATTTAGATTAGTAGATTGTTTTATTAGGATCAGAAGTAACATTCTGTTTGACGAGCGAATTCTGCAGAACTTCTTTCCACGTCCTATATGAAGAATATCAATGAATCATATTCATATTCAAAAAACAAAAACAAAAATATATGTTCAATCGGTGAGGTGACGACCACAATGCAACTTCGAACCCATTCAATCATCACAATTGAAACAGGAGATTTAACGAGATGCTTATTTTCTACGAATAAAATACGATATCACTCTTGTTTAGCTATGTTAGTTACATCAATGAGGAACTTTGTATGTCAACAATTTCATTTCCGTATCTAACATGTCAAATGACAAATTTTAAACAATGACAGCTCACACTGTCCAATAGATGGGCATCACTTGGGAGGAGATCAGACGGCTACGAAGACGAAGTGATAAAAAATGTCGCTGTTATCTGTAACACCTGTTAGAAAATTATAGTGCATAATCGCACGAATTTCTAATTCCCCAATCGCATGATCGCAGCATTTGCCCACGACTCATGCTGCAAACTCAATTCTCGTGAAAAATCACTTTTATCCCGTGCTTGTTGAATGATATACTTTTACGAGTAACCTTGCCAAAATAAGCCGTCGGTATTCAACCGCCAAGGCGATTGTGTAGACAATAGACAAAAACGCCTATATTGGACATACGAACGAACTATGCTACTTAACAATTACGCAACTTGAAGCTGTGGCTGCAGGAGTTGCCCCCAATACTATTGAGTGACATTTTGGATATGATAATAGGTCAATGCGGTATGATATTGAAGATATTGATACAGGATGCATCAGGTGTGTAGAAACTGATGTAACACAACCATTTTTTATATTCGAATAGTATTCTCAAGATCCAGATTCCAGACTCTAGAGGTAAGTATCTATCTATCGAATAACTTAGCAATCACTTTTCTTGAACTTCATTATGGTTTTGTTCCTATTATGGAATTGGATGTTTGAATGAATTAGTTAAAAAGGTAACATTTGCTGATATATGAAACCTTTTTTTTATTTCGCATTGAATTGGTGAGGATATTAGCGGGCGAAGAATTTTTAATGATCACCCTGTTGAGTAAAGGTAGATGAAAACATACATCTGGGAACGAATATTTTATATTTCTTATTATATTATTCCTTTTTTTGGGTCGGTAGTTAACTGAATGAGTAGCATAGTTCACACGTTATGAAGTATATATTTTCTATTTCTCATGAGGTTTTTTATTTCTTCTTCGAATCAATAGATATATTATCGTCAATATATCAAGAAATATACAGGGAGCAGAAGGAAAGGGTTTCATTTGGATACCATCACACATGTGCAACTTATTGAAAATCAGGAAATCAACATCAAAATATGAAGATTTGGCCCAACATGCCCTTTGAAGCCAGGCGTTGGTAATGTGGGGTGTAAAAAACCCCAGCCGAATTTGTAAAGCCTCAATTTCGTGAGCTGACAGGATATTTGCATGTACATATCCTAATAAATAAGTTTCAGGTCTTTATCCATAGTCTGCTATTGCTGTTACAGTATATTTTCAAATCAAGTGCGAGTGACAGGTGCGTGAAGTACTCTAGAGTGGATTACATCATACCTCACCACTTTTGTAATATCAAATTTTTCAATGAATATATAGAAACTGCATCGTGAGTAGGTAATCTTCTTCACCTATTTCCATCGGTATCATATTTTCCAACATTGATAGGTTACTTATATTATATCTCATCAAATATATGCATTCGCATTATTTCTGATATTCTCATCACAGTAAATCACAATAAATATTCTTGAAGTATCATTGCTTTTTCATCATCAGCTGGGAACATGATATTTGCGGTCAAAATGAAGAATATCTGAATTTCAACACGATTTCCTTATACTAGGTTTGCCTCCACCATACATTAACAATGAATATCAATTTGGTCACCTCGATACCAACGCCGGGTTGAAATGTTGCTGATTCAGAAGATACACAAGGTGGTCAAGGAGATTGCATTTCCAAATTTTTCAATAACGTTTCAACAGCATAAACATAACATTCTGGTGATTTTTGGATTATTGTCATAAGATGTACAAATATGTAATTCATTTCGTGATTGCTCAGAGACGGTGTAGGTGTTCGTTCACCTCAGTGAATCATATTATACTTATTTCTGCTTTGTTCCTGTCACCGAATACAGAGTTTTCCGAGATAATCAAAAGTTTCACTTGGTGTGAAAATTCATTCTCCCAAATGGGACACTCTGTTTTTCATATATTTTTTTGAAATCAATGATACTCTGTGATCACGAATGAACTTCATCACATGAACAGCGTGTTTCAAAAATTGAGAGATGAATGGAATGAGGTGTTCAATGAGACATTTTCACACGATAAATCACAAGGAAGAATAGTTTTGAACTTTTAGAAAATAAAAGCTCTCCTATCATACTACATCTAACAACTATTAATGAACGTTCAGCAAGAGTCATTGGTACTTTTCTTCCGGTGCTTGTGTTCTCGCCGGAAGCAAACGATCGGCTTGAGCAATCATCCCCTGATCAATGATTCACAATTGTTCCAGGCAAACTTTGAAGCTTTTTATCTTCGAAAGTATTTTTTCTTTACAAAAGTGTGTTCTCTCATCTCGTTTTCTGAAAAAACAATGCCTGTCTGATGTTTTATAGTGGAAATAAATTCTTATGATTGCATTTAGTGCAATAATCAATCACTATGATAACACGATCAACTTGGGATGATTCCCTGTCTGATACCTTCGGTTATTGTCAAAATGCCTCATAATTTCATGAAGAATTTCTCAAGCTTGTTGCTCGGTAACCGCATCTCAAATCACTCTTTCATTTCGCTATAATCGATATATTATCATAATTACTTCAAATTCTCAGTATATCTCCTTCCAGTCTTCGGAGAGTGTTTGTCTGTCATCCTATTTTTGTCACATTTTTCCATCGATAGAAGAGATTCTCGGATTCTCAGAGTGACTGTGTGGTGGAGTGTGTGAAAAATGGTTCACTTGAGTTTTCCAAATGGTTTCAACATAAACTTCTAGTTCAACTGATTTTTCGTTGACCTAGGAACATGTTTTGGTAGAACTAACAATAATGAGACTTTTCATCCTATTATCTTATCTTATCCTATCTTATCTATTCGGAATTGATTACAGGGTGAATCAAAGAACCTAGAATTCTGGAAATTGCCATTGAATAATTAACACCCTATATGAGGTATTGCGTTCAGATTTCGTATGGAGGTTTTCGAGCTATGCAAGAATCAAATGGGCTAGTCACGTTTTCGTACAAAAATGTCGGATAGTCGTTATTGAAATTTTGACTCAATTAACAAACAGAAGTAGACTTTGTGGATATGAACATTCCAGTTTGTTCTCATTTTCGAATGAAGGTCGTTGAGAAGTAGTAGTGATAGTATGATGGTGAGGCTATAGCCAGGCAAGTACGCCCCCGTAGGTCCTCTTTGCTGATCCCTGCTCTCCACATATCTACACATCCTTGTTCTTGTTGTCCTTTCTGTACCTCTCTGACCTTCTGATGAACATCCGCATGTCCGCCCACTCTAATTTGACCAAACCCTATCGATGTGGTTTATTCACTTCAGAGATTTCGAATCTCGTTTCTCCATACGCCTCACAATCCCCGAGGAAGTGAAGTGACGTCTCCGTATCTCCTCCGCATTCACGGCAAGTGGGACTATCTTCAACACCTATGAGTGATAGGTGTCTGCGCAACCTGTTGTGCCACGTTATGAGAATGCGCAGAACTTGGCAATCCCTGCCAAGTAACCGAGCCGACTTTGACATGTTTGAAGCAGCTACCAGGTCTCTCGATTGCCTGCAGCCGTCCATACGCCTTTAGTATCTTCCTAGTGCCTCGTCCGCCTATTTGCTGAGGGCATCAGACAAAATTTGGCTCATTATTATGCCCAGTGCAGGCTTTGATCCTCATAACGATGTCCTGAATCCGATTCTATCCAGCTCGACGGCCACCTAGTTCGTGGGCACCCCCCAGTGACCCGGAACCCATACTTGTTTGACTCTCTCTCTCCTCAAAGGCATCATCGCATTTCTGCACCAAAGCTCAGCTTTGTTTGGGGTGACAGATAGCATTGAGAGCCGCCTGACCATTCGAGCATATGTGAATCTACTTGTTGAGTACGAATAATAAAAATCAATCCACAAAAAATATCGATGAAATATTATCAACAATAACTTCGTTTATAATTTATATTCGAGTCGATCGTGGAAGGTAGCACGTGCTTCCAAATAGTTTATGTGAAAAGTGGTAAATTGAGTTTAAAAAAAAAAAAAAAGTAATACATCACTTATTTGTCATGCTAACGAATTTGAGTGATCAGTGTTACCTAGTTATGGAGTGAAAAACTTGTAAGTTACGATAAAAATGATGAACTTAGTGCTTGGACTCCTATTGAACCTGTAAGTAGAGACTATATTAGCGTATCTGATAAAATCAACTCTTTGGAGAGGGGACACCGGTTTTGATTTTTGATCGCGAGTGACCAGTCCAGCGTCCAGAGCAAACGAATATTAAATCAGTGAATCGGAAGTCTTTGTAAGGAATTTTAAACTGCGTCGAGCTCCACAGAGACAAAACCGATACGTGAAGTCGGAATGGACTTCGATGAGTCCCAGATAACCTTAGTAGATGTATTCAAGAAGTTGATCAGCATCGAGCAAAAGGCAGACAAGACACAAAGTACCGTAGAGAAAATCGAAGAAGACTTAGATCGTGAAAAAAGTAAGATATCTGAAATCGAACGGGAAAACAGTGCACTCAAAGAGAAAGTGGGCAAGCTGGAACACTCCATAAGAAAAAATAACTTTCTTGTTTTTGGTCTACCACAAACTGAAGATATCTCAGAAATAATTGAACACCTATCTAATGCACTTGAGATCAAACTCAGTTTGAGCGACTTTAACAACGTTTATCGCATTGGAGATAAAGCCAAGAGTAATCTACCAATTAAATTTGAAACACTAACATATTTCAAGAAGCTTGAAGTACTAAGAAATACAGCGAAGTTGAAGGGGAAGAATATAAACATTGTCCAGGATTTGAATAAAGAAGACCAAAAAATGAATAAAGAATTAAGAGGATTCCTGAATACTGCCAAACAGAACAAGATAAAATCAAACATAAGACAAAATAAGCTGATAATAAACAATAAAGAATATACATTGAGTGAGCTTACTGCAGACCCAGGTATAGTTAGAAGAAGAGGAGAGGAGGAAGAACAGTTCGAGCAATCTGGTACTAAAAGAAGAAACATTTCCCCACCCGAACAACCTATCTCGAAAAAAAACCAAAAAGAAAATTCTTCAGGGCGTAGCATACAAACTAGAGGAACCTCGAAATATTAATTTTTTCATGTAATTTCTTATATATACCTATTTTTTCTCCCTACTTCCATGTTTGAATTATGAAATATAACGTATATTATTTCTAGAATTGAGGAATGTAATTGAATAAAGCTATAATTGTAATCGTATCTAGAGAAAAAGCTAACAAAAATGGATCAATATATCAGAGATGTAAATCACAAACCTATACATACGACAGAAATTATTGCAACAGATTGGAATAAGATTCAATCAAATTCTTCTGAGGTGCATTTTAACTTATTACATCTGAATATAAGAAGCATTTCCCATAATTTTGATGAATTTAAAGTGTTTTTACAACAATTTTCAACTTCATTTGATATCCTAGTTTTTTCTGAGACATGGAATATTGCAGATGTGACTTTATTTAATTTAATAGGATATGATACTGTATATAGTGAAGGTACCATCAACCAAAATGATGGAGTATTGGTTTTTATCAAGCAATGTATAAATCATGAATCAATAATTCATAAAATTGCTGAGTGTAAAGTAATCAAAACCAAATTCAACCTACACAATAAAACATTTTCTATCACATCTTTATACAGACCTCCATCAACATGTAAATTAGAATTTATTGCTGATCTCAATAGATACTTGGTGGTTCATGGTAGCGATGATGTTGATTATAATATTTTTGTAGGGGATATCAACATTAATATAAAATCTGATAACAATATCAGTAACGAATATCTCAACTTGATGAGTGAATTTGACTATATATCAACTATAAACACTTACACACGAATACAAAATCATTCCAAATCTTGTATTGACCATTTGTTTGTAAAAACCAAAAAGGACATAAATCAGGTTAATCCTTACATAATAAAATCAAATATTACCGATCACTTTCCAATTTTGATAGGAATACCTGTAGGAATCGATAAAAATAATGTGCTGGATACAGATAATTACTCGGATAATTACCACAAAAAATTTACTGACACAAAAAAACTCATTAAACTCTTGAAAGATATGAACTGGGAAAGTTTTTATGAGATGAGAGACATTGATGAAGCTGCTGACTTTTTTCTAGAACGAGTCGAATTTGCCTTGAATAATTGTACTGTAAAAAAAAGAATTAGAAGGAATGAAGTAAAGCGGAAATCTTGGATAACAAAGAGCTTGATAACGAGTATCAATGAAAGAGATAGGTTATACAAAAACTGGCAAGCCAACCCAAATTGTAGGGAACTTAAGACAACATTCATTATCTATCGAAATATACTCAACAGTCTCATAAAAACAGCCAAGGTGGAGTACTTTAAAAATAGAATATCTCAGAGTAACGGCGATTGCAAACAAATGTGGAAAGTAGTTCAAGAAGTTAGCAACTCTAAAAGAAAAGAAACTCACATCAAAGAAATAAAAGCATACAATGATAATAAAACAACAATAGTAGATTCCCTAGGCATGTGCAATTCTTTCAACGAATACTATGCTAATGTAGGCAAAACTTATGCCGAGAAAATTCAAAAGCCGCTTTTTGTCCCAAAAAGAAAAACGTGTCAGAATTCAATATTCATGGCCCCTACAAACAAATTCGAAGTGAAAAATATTATAGACAGCCTGAAAAATAACAAAGCACCGGGTGTGGACGGATTGACTGCTGAAATCTTGAAAGACATAGCCAATGAAATATCTGAGCAACTAGCTCACATAATAAATAAAAGTATCGAAATCGGTAAGTGGCCAGCCTGCCTGAAAATCGCAATCATCAAACCCTTATACAAAGGTGGCGATAAAGGTGAAATGTCTAATTATAGGCCAATTTCTATTATCACTAATCTCGCAAAAATTTTCGAGAAAGTTGTCAAAAATAGGATAGAACATTTCTTGACACACAATCGTTTACTATCTGAGAATCAGTTCGGCTTTCAATCTGGCAAATCAACAAACGATGCAATAGCGCATTTGATATCTAAATTATATACAGGGTTAGACAAAAGTATTCCAACAATTTGTATCTTTCTGGATCTTGCCAAGGCCTTTGACACGGTGAGTCATCATCAGCTGTCAGAGGCCTTGGAGGATAATGGCTTTAGAGGTAATTCATTACTGCTCATGAATGACTACCTGTCTCATAGGAAACAATGTGTCAAGATACAGGATTGTATAAGTAGTGAACTAGAGGTCCAATATGGGGTGCCCCAAGGTACTGTCCTAGGACCAATATTATTTATTATTTATATAAATAGCTTATTCACTCAAAGTAGTGAAGGGCAGATCATCAGTTTCGCCGATGACACCACAATATTATATCAAGCAGAAAATTGGCAACTGCTCAAACAAAAGGCTGAGAGGGACATGAGAACTATGAAACAATGGATGGATTCGAAACTACTAACTATAAATTTTGAAAAAACGAAATTCATGACATTCACATGTACGAATAGAAACGGTCCTGATTACAACACTCTGGATATTGGTGATAATATACTCATATATAGAACTGAAACAGTTAAATTCTTAGGAATAACTATAGATCACCATCTTAGATGGGAACAACACATCCAAAATGTCACAGGAACCCTGAGATGTCTTTTGTTCAAATTCAAGGTACTGACGAATATTCTAGAACTGAAGGATCTGAAAGTAATTTATTACGCGCTCGTGGAGTCCAGACTAAGATATGGCATTATTGGATGGGGTGGTGCTGCGAAGCAATACTTAAAAAGACTTGAGGTCATTCAAAAAAAGATTTTGAGAATAATGTTAAAAAAGGAAAACACTTATCCATCTACAAAGTTATTTCAAGATACGAAAACTTTAGACATTCAGCAACTGTTTTGTTACTCAATTATTATAAATCAATTCGATAAAAAAGATGAAATACAAAGAATCAATCACATGTACAATACTCGCCAACGCTACACAAAGTACAAGACACAACTTGCACAAAAAACCATAGGAAAACGAAATTGTTATTACATATGCCCGAAACTATTCAACATACTTCCTAGTGAAATAATTGAAATTCGCACAAAATATCGCTTCAAGAAAAAAGTTAAACACTTTCTTCAAGTACTGGATAAGTCGGAACTGAATAAATTATTTGATTGACACGTCGTTTTCCATGAGCTATTAAATTATCTACTATAGTTATTTTGAATTTTTTTTTTCTCAAGTATATATTGCTTTTTGTCTATATGTTAGTCTATGAAGGTGTATTGAATATTTTGATTCATATTATTTTTGTATCTTGATTCGTCAAATTTCTAAAAATATCAATTAATCATACATTCATTTAAATTTTATTCAAAAATACAATAGGTAATTAACTATTAATTCGAAAGATTATTTGAACATACTATTAATATCATGAACATAATAATATAAACAAAATGATAGATAAGATATCCCACGCACAGTCTTTTGACTTTGTGGGTACCTCCGGTTTATTGTAATATTGAGACTATATATCATTATGTACTTATATTATGATTTCTGTACTACCCGATTGTATTTGTATATTTCTATTTATGTATTCATGTATTTGTATATTTCTATTTATGTATTCATGTTCATTATAATAAACTATTATTATTATTATTATTATAATTCCAGTTCGATTTGTTGGGATTTTCAGAAAACGTGCATATCTCCAGATTGAACATAGTGACACAAAACGTGTTTTTCCTACTCTAATTCTGGATTCTGTGAAGTGGAAAAGCTGGTAATCATAAAATTCTCATTATCGAACTACGTTCATAACGAACGTTTCATCTTGTGATTTCTTACGTTCACTTTTTTTGTGAAAGTTACAAGGGTTTCAGGAAAACGTTAGACTTTTGGATTTCTCCGATGTTAATAACAAAATTACCCAAGAAATCATCTTCTGCGAAGCTGGCTGTGACATCGAATGGTTGAATTAGATATGGATGTCGTTGCAACCGACTTCTGAGAGAGCTCTTGTTTTGATGCAGTATGGTCGATGACAATCTCATATTGCCAGAGCTTTGGGACTCCCAAGATCTAGGGTGCAAAGAGCTGTGGAACGGTTTCAAGAATTTGTTTTTTTCACATCAATAATCGTGTTTCTCAGATCAGAAATTGCTCTCCTGTTTGGGTGATGTAACAAAATAGTACTATAGAGTGCCATAAATAATATACAGTGAGGAAGTAGAAAGTCCTCTATTCCTTTTCACTTCTGAACGGAGCGAGTTAGCTTGGTCAGGTTGATGAAAATTCTAGATGAAAACGTACTCCTCCCACTTCTCTGCATAGAAATGGTTGTTATCACGTCGTCTAGTGACAAGCAGGCACCATCAACTTTTTTTTCATGTCGGTTCGAAACGGCTTGGTCGATTTGCAAAAACCAAGCGGTGTTGAGTAGTGGATCGAACGGCCTCCAAAACCAGGTACAACGTTACCCTTCTTTACATTTGGAGAACATTAGGTGATGCCCTCTTGACACTTGGTCAAGTAACCACAACCATTTACATTCAAATATTCAATGAGAGAAGTACGTTTTTATCCCGAATCTACATTTTCCTGTTATCGCTTGCTCGTTCTTTCAAGATTGGAAGGGATATAAAACAACTGTTTACGTTGCAACTATGTGAATAAGAATTGATAACAAAACCCAAATTCTCCAGACGAACTGTTACGGTTCATTTCCACCGTAGTTTCTAGTTCATCGGCAGTACAACACTTCATTTGAATCCTGTCCCTAAGCCCGCGTCTTGCGAATTATGAATTCAGTAGGTTCAGTGCCTTGGCTGCGGAATTAAAATTTATCAGCGCCAAGATTGGGAAACCGGCTTTCAAGAATCGCCAGGCGCCATTGTTTGTTCAGGCGGTGCCCTCGTTTGGGGTCTCAGGTTATCGATACATACAATAAAAATGATAATTGAAAGTGTACCGGCATTCGGATCTGAAGATTGATTGCGGATTAATACACGCTGCAGGTGCACTTCAGTCATCAGTGAAACATACCTAGAAATCTACTGTCGAAGTTGAGTTAACATTGAGAATCTGACAGATTCGACAAAGCATTTTGTCACTGAGTCACTTCTTGCTGCAGTGATATGCAAGTTTTAATGACCGCTGTTCGTTTACTAAATATTCGCAGATAATTTTTTTGAAATATTCATCCACTTTTGGGGATTAATTCTGCGAATGATGAATCCATATTTTGAAACGCATCGGGTTTTGTTGTGGGCATATCAAGTATACGTTTCAAAGTTACTCCAATTCAATATACTTGTGAATAGAACGCATAGATGAGCAAAGCTATCAAATATAACACGGTTTTAACATATTACATGACATAACCTTACCTATCGAAGCTTTCAACTGAAGAAAGGGGGCCTCAGGTCTGGTATTGGAAACCTGACATAGTTTTGCAGATTATGGAGAAAACAAACCCCACAGACACTTGAATTCATTCAGCATCAGCCAAACTCAGACTATAGGTACTATCGTCCGTGAAACTCAGACATCATAGACATACGTCAGAAGCACAACAAATAGTCTGCAAGCTGACTTGTAGGCACATACGTGGAATTACAAGAAAGTTCTTTTCATGTGGGAACTTAGCTCGAAATTTGATTCGATATTATGATTGGATTTCACGAATCTCTCATTACACTTTCTGCATATTGAAGGAAACACAGCGTTGATACATCAGACTTGGAAAGCCATCTCACCCCATTTGAAGGTTGTACCCTGTTGGTACCAAATTGAGACTTAAGATTATAGTACTAATCAATACAATTCATTATCTCATAATTTTTCATTCACAGGCGCATGAGGACTAAGTATTTTTGGAGAATTCGAACTGTAAATTTTTATTCTCTAACGGTAAATGAACTGGAGTTGTAATATGCATGCGAGGTTATTTCTCCTCTATTTTTCATCACCTTAATTTGGTGTGTTGATCGGTAGCTAGGGATATTTTCCAGGGATGAATTTATCTCACGCCCACTATTTGAGAATTCTCATTTTCGATTCATTCTTCTCTGATCGGATGCCTTCATCCCCTTTGTGGCAAGCGGCAAACTACCCCGTCTGTCATATAATAGCCGGTTTATATGCGACTTTAGTAAAGAGCGTTGAGGTAGGACACTGATCAAATACTGAAGCAAACAGCCATAAACTCAAACGTCTATCACATCCCGTACCAATACAGTGCAAATAAATATTATTCTAGGAGGGGAGGTGATTACCCCCAAAACCCCCCTCCAAATCGACGCCCTTGTTCTGATGTCAAAACAGTGGTAATAATGAAGTGTGAATGAATGATATCATTCTGAATATATATAAAAGTATTCACAAAATATCACAGATTCCAGAAAAAATATAAAAAATAGCGTGTTTCATAAAAAAATAATTTGTGGTTTTGTCAGGCTTTCAGGAATCGCCCTGTGAGAGAGCTGTGGAGCAGTCTCATTGCGACATCCAAAAATGCATTCTGTGTTTGCCCCATGATAAATAAATATAATGAATGAAAGTATGAGTCATTTCGATATATAACCCTGTACATATACGAACAAAGTACATTTATACTACAAGTACTATTTTCAGAGAAGCTATCTGCTAACTGAACGCATTAAAGCAATATCGAAACCTATCAGATAGTGTGGCTCGAAATAATATTCTTAGATTATATGAAATATCACAGAGAATGAAAATTCCTATTGATAGGTTTGATGATCAAGCCTAAACTAATCTGCAGTGTTCTAGTTATCTAACAATGCTCTCTTTTTCAAACACCCTGTACATATCATCAAGATTGAACGGAATTGTAAGCAGCGTCTTGTGAACAACGGAAACAATAGTCTTACAGTTCACCCAATTTCTTTTCACGACAAAGGTGATTATGACAGAAAATCGCGTTATACGGAGTGTTGAATGAGTTTCGAATTTATTCAGCAATAACAAAACTGAAAATACCAGTGTCATCTAAAAAATGGACATGTTGAACGAAGTCGATATATCAAAATTGAAAGTGAAAGATAGATTAGTTAGGAAGTTATTGGGAAGATATTCTCTGACTATTTTAGGAACGGTAGTAAGAATATTCAGAATGGAATCATCTTTTTCGTAATTTAAGCTGGAGTAAATGAGATTTAGAATAGGGAAAATAACATACTGATCCTTAGGATTCCAGAAAACGTACCACATCTTTCTGAATATATCACAAATATGTTGCATGCCCTAGGAAAAAAAGTAACCATATCTCCTGAAGGGATAAAACCTTTCAGACTAGGTCGCATGTACATGGTGCCTCAAACGAATGCAGACCAGTTAAAATCACAATTCCTGGCGATGGTATGGTTCCTTTCCTCATTGCATTTAATAAACTCATCTAATAAACTCAAGACCCTTGAGGTTCATTGAAAAAACGTTTATGCTATCTGATCAAACTGTGCTACAGCGTGAGTACTATATAAGCATTCTGAACCAGCTCAAGAAACGCAGGAATAATGGAGAAGCTAATTTGGAGATAAAATGTGAAAATGGTCTTCCTACAATCATTTCAAGAAACCAATAGTAACATCCAGCAAAGATAACACATGTCCTGAAGAACTTTCAATTCTTTACCAGAACGTAGAGGCCTGTATTCCAGAACAAGAGAATCTCACCATCAAGTATTAACAACTACCCACAACATCATCGCTGTTACCAAAAGTTGGCTCAGGGACGAACTCTTTCCTGGAAACTATACTGTTTATAGAAAAGACCGTCAATATGGATCGAGAGGTGAAGGTGTCCTACTCGCAGTTGATAACAATATTTGTCACTCGAAACAACACAACTTGGTAGGAGAGTTGATTCATTATGCGTCAAGATACTCACCCATCCTGAGGAGGCAACTCATCTGATCATAATCTACATTCCCCCAAACACAAGTTCCGACGAATACGACGAACTTTTTGATTGTATAGAACATTTCTGAGTCTGCTCTCCTATACAGATATTACAGCAACAGGAATGGTAATAACAGGATACTGGACTTGGTACTATCACCCGGCGAAGTTGATTGTAATGTTGGCTTAGACGATGATCCTTTAGTAGCTATTGATTCTCATCATCCAGCCATAATTATCAACACACCTTTGCTACCCAGTGAGCAAGAAGTGTTCATATCCAAAGAAAAACTATTCGATTTTAGAAAAATCAATTCTCAAAAGTTCGTCAGACTACTTAATGAGGTCAATTGGAATATACTTCTTGCTACCACGGATATAAACGATGCTTGTACGCATTTCAATGAAATAATTCAGAACATCATTAGAGAGTGTACTCCTCTAAAGAAATGTTGTTCACGAAAATATTCAATTTGGTTCTCTGCATCAATAATTCGTCAACTGAAAGTGAAGAATCATTATCTGAAGATGTATAGGCGAAACAGGTACTCATTTTACTCAGAACGTTTGAAACGAGCCAGATGTACAGTCAAAAAAGAAATAGATTTAGCACATGAAATGCTCATCAAAAATTCTGAAAATTTTCTCAAAAAAGATCCAAAAGCTTTCTGGAACTACATCAACAACAACAATCTCGTATACCTGGTCAAATGAAATATGAAAATCAATTCCTCACTACAGCGAAATCAGTCGTGGATGTATTTGCCAAATATTTTGAAAGTGTCTATCTTCCTCCGAGCAATGACGGTGATATTATTAATTCATGCAATAACCTGATGGCGGCAAAAAAAAAGAGAAACAAATCAACATGCGGTCCTGACAATGTTCCAGCCAAGCTCGTGAAAGATCACATTCAACTTCTTGTGTCCCCACTTTCATTCATTTTCAATTCGATCCTAAAGAACAAACAGTTTCCAAATGTATGGAAAATTGCTAGAATCTGTCCCATATTTGAATCTGGAGCGGCATGCGGAATCACGAACTACAGACCCATTGCAATTATATCTGTCTTCTCAAAGTTAATCGAGATAATACTCTCGGAGATTATCGACGAACACGTTCGTCGGTTGATCTCAGAGTTACAGCACGGTTTTGTCGAATGTCGGAGTACTGCAACAAACCTGTGCACATTCACTCAATGTGTTTCAAGTGCACTCGATAGCAAGAAACAGGTTGACGTGATCTACACGGATTTCAGAAAAGCCTTTGATCGTGTTTCTCATCAACTGCTGATGAATACATTATCTTTATTCGGAATATCACAACCGATTCAAGGATTATTGAGTTCATATTTACTGGATAGGCGTTCATTCGTCGAAAACGAGGGCGTGAAATCGTATACCTTCTCTGCGACTTCTGGTATTTCCCAAGGATCGAATTTTGATCCACTACTATTTCTACTATTTATTAATGATGTCTGTTCGTCTATACGATCACACAAATAACTATACGCGGATGATATGAAGATATTCAGAATTATTGATGACGAATCGGATTATGTGATGCACTTAATGTTTGGTGTGCCGTGAATGGATTGAACCTCAATGTCGAAAAGTGCAAGGTTATGACTCAAACTAGAACAAAGAAACCAATAGAATATCTCGTGTTACTCAATTCAAAGATCTAGGAATAATATTCGACAGTAAACTCTTGTTTTCCTTCCATATCGATACCATCGTATCCAGTGTAACTATAATCGTTGGGATTTCTGATGCGCAATTGCAGAGATATTAATTCTTCAGATTCTGTGAAAGTTGTTTACAATTCCCTTGTGAAGAGCAAACTCAGTTATTGCAGTTCTGTGTGGAATCCGAACCTAGACCTACTATTGAAAGAGTGCAAAAGAAATTTCTTAGTTATTGTTTTATAAAAAAGCATGGAGTATATCCTGTACGAGGTTATAACTATGATCAACTACTCAGTGAGTTTGAATTCGAGTCCCCTCACAAAACCAGTAAAATAAGTGATCTCACATTCATTCACAAAATCATCCACAATCTTACTGACTCCAATACCCTTTCGTCTTACATTAATTTCAACGTACCACGTTTGACGTCCAGATCTAATTCAACATTTCATTCGATGTACCAAATTGTTTTCACCACTTCTACTCTCCTATTGACACAATGTGTAGACAAGCTTCAGATTTATGTAATGTTGACATGTTTTTCTTAAACATCAATAAATTTATAAGACATCTACATGTAACATTACCTAATTAACCATTATTCACCTTCGTTATGAATTAAATCATGTACTTCCTGTGAATAGGTTCAACCTGCTGGATGTGATAAATATATAAATGAATGAATGAATAAATGAATTAATGAATGAGCAATTCAACGAATGATAATCAAGCGCAAGAAAATTGAACAGCATGTTGATTTCTCACTCACTTTTCTAGTCTTTTCCGTAATGTTGTGCATCTATCTTCTTGCAAAGGATTATAAAGGTCTTCAACATCCAGAGTTTTGTGCATTCCTTTCTTGAAAATAGGTATTGTGTACCTGAAACCAAAATATTGAAGGAACTATGGAGGAAATATTATATTCATCATATCATTACGATGATAATTACGCAAATAATATACTGAATATAAAAATGTCATCAAAAATGTTAGAACTAACTATACGAGATTTATGTCATTGAAAATTCAGGTCAAATAATTGGCGATGAGTCACATGATAATATATAGAGATACTTGTTCGAGGAAATAAACGATATCATGGATATCATATTATCACAGCCCTCAACCTTCGAGAAAAAACTGTATTTACGAAATTGCCAACAGAGAATTGATTCATAATATCGCATTGATTGATTGAATTGGGATAAGGGGTATAAAAAATATGGTAAGTATTTCCAAAGATACTTTGTTCGTGAGCTCTCCTCGAAATTATCACCCACCTCTTCAGAGAAGTTTGCTGTGCAACTGTTGTAGAGTTCATGATCTCTTCATATCCGTTAACGAATCAGCACCTCACATAGCGATTTTTTGACATGATTTGAATTGCTTGTTGTATCGTAGTTTCTCGACCACCTACCAGTAATTCTGAATTTTGTCAATACATTTTTGACCAAAGCTGTAAGGTTCAGGGCTTCCATGATATCGTACCTCACTGACCTCAGTCGGATAGCATATAGAATGAAACTTAAACCAGATTATCATTGCCAGTTTTCACAACCCACAAGAAACACTCAATACTTCAAGTCTACTACGAAGAATAAAATGAAATCTACATGTCACTCGTATTGCTATTGTTCATCTCTTTTTGTAGATTATTCTGTCAACTGTGACTTTGGAATTTAGTATTCCGTTTGCTGGGATCCACATCTTTTATATCAGATCATCACCTTTTGATTCCACAATCGATTCATATCAGCTGATGTTCACGTTATCAAATAACTAACAATATTTTTCAGATCAATGAGTTATTCAATTTTGTGCAACCCTCACGGAGAACTTGACAGTGAGCAGTAGAGGCACAAAGAACTGATTGAGTCAGGGACCTGATCAGTTTTTATCAATCGGGCTGCGGTGAAGTGAGGTTGATCTCGGAGACCGAGAATTGACGAGTAGTGTATGACGTGTACGAGTGTTGCCTGAGATATATTGGTTCAGTTGGGTCGGCGATTCAATTTTTTATGTATGTGCCTATATTTATTCCGAATAGAGCTTATTAATTTTTTTCCTTTGATCTGTTTGTTCTCATTGACAGATTTCCTCAAATGTATGGATAAATATCGAGATACGAATCCTAAGCTTGAGAAAATCATACTTGCGCTATGCACTCGTGTGGTTGCCAAGCAACATATTTTGTTTTCAGAAAAACAAGATCCTCTGATAATCATCCATAAATGAGTTGTATTCGTTGAGATTATTCCTCTCATCATTTCATGGATAAAACTTCATTCTCATGTCATATTTCCATTCAAAGTCGATGCGTTATGCAACTTACGATACATCTAATGCAGGCTAATCAGGCACACTTCCGAACGGCTTGCTAGCGATATTTGATGCGTCTTGTCTCTAAATGTGCGATGTCACAGTGATGTCACTCAACTCGGAGGTTAGGTTCATATGAAAAATATTTCCCGCGGAGACACCCCCACCCCCTTCTCGAAGGGGTGGTGCGCACAGTTGCATATAAATATTATTTTCTTAAAAACGGTGAGAGACAGAGATTCGCGATTCTCGTCATTCGGAAGGAAATTGAATTTTGCATCTGATAGACATTTTTTGATTGATCGAAAATCTCAATGTCAGCTCCCAATAGAAAATATATGGGAAATATTTGTTCGAATATCGAAAAAGTTTACTTGAAAAAGTTGTTTCTATTTCAATTCTACACATGCTCCCCGAATTTGATCTTTCTATTGCAACTTCTAGATTTTGATTTTTTTTTTAATTTCCCGAAAATTCTGTAATATCTGGAGAACTGTCAATTCCACGAAACTACTTCATACTAGTTGCTTTTCCATGCTACTTACTTTCAATTACTTATTATCACTGATTATGGAGAGAAATATGATTTTCTTCAGAAAATGATAACACCCGCTTCCAAATTCTGTTATGTTTGATGCAAAGTTGATATATCGTCAAGCATTTAGAAACGAAATTAATTTAAACTGATCTTTCCAGTACTGGAGAAATGAAGTCAAATAAATTTCGTTTCTAAATGCTCGATTCAAACATAACAGAATTTTGATGTTATGTTTGCATCAAACATAATAGAATTTTGAAGCGGAGATTATCATTTTCTGAAGAAAATCATATTTTTGTCGATAATTAGTGATAACTAGTAATTGAAAGTTGGTAGCATGATGAAACTACTAGTATGAAGTAGTTTTATCGAATTAACAATTTTTTTAATATTACAGGAATTTCGAAAATTTAAAAAAAATATCGAAATCTAAAAAATGTAATAGAAAGATAAAATCAATTTAAACATTTTCATTGTAATAAAAACAATCTAAAAGCATTAAAATTGACTCATCAACTCCGACACTACATAGAACGATCTGAGAACGTAAAAATTAACTCTGGAAATTGAATAAAAAAAAATATAAAATGAGGTACTACAGCGCTAATTGCAGCATTCTTTACAGGTGGATAATTGTGTACATTTCAATTTCCCCAGGAAACATTTGCAATACAAAGTTTATCTAAAAGTTATCAATTCGATATACTTCTTGGAAAAACTCATGAAAATTGTCCTGGTAAACACGGAGAGGATCCTCATACATGAAATTATCGATTAGCTCTTGTGCGATTTATCTAAATTGCCCATTGTTGTTTAGATTCTTTTTTTTGTATCAATGTTATTTTATACAAAATATGTGTACATAATTATAAAAAGGTAGAGATTAGCGATAATACTTGTTTCTTCCTATTGTATTTCATTCATTTTTCTGTCTAAGAAATGTTGTTGTTTGTGTTGTGATAGTTGAATGTATTTCATATCAATGGCACTATATGAATCATAATATTGTCACGAAAGGATATTTTCCAAATTATTCTCAAATATTACTACTACTATTATTATTATTTCACTGTTCTAATTTATCCTTTTTTATTGAGTATCAACCCTCAGCAAATCCCAACTAGCAAAGGCACTAAGTCACATTCGTGACAATATGTGAGCATCCAATAGAACCTAACTGGTTTAAGCTCATTGTGCTTCACATAACCTACAAATTGAGCCTTGATTCATGATATTTAGGATATGACTATCAGCATTAGCGTATCATATTAAATATATTTTTTTTTTCACGTTGTCCACATCCGAAATAATTGTATCTCAGAGCAAATTCTAGTGGATGGACATAACCACAAACAATCACACTTAGTGATTCGTGGTGTCATAGTTTATTTTCAGATATTTGTATGTAGTTTTTTTCGTGTTGTTAAAGGAAGAAGGAAAATAAACAAATTTATTATTATTATTATTATATACCAAGGCTCCCGTTCGTTTTGGTCCCTTGCTAAAGCGGTCGGAAGAAATTTCACTAATAGTTCATTTCCACCACTGTCCAAATCCGACGGCACATTAGCAACAACATCGCAGGAGAAAGCAAATATTTTTGCAGAGATTTTCGCAGCAAACTCTACTTTAGATTCCCAAGGAAAACTGCCGCCAGACATTCCACCCGTTGAGAGTCGAATGCCCGAAATCGTCTTCCGCCAACGCACTATCAGACGAATTTTGCTTGGTCTCAAGACGAACAAGGCTAACGGTCCTGATGGAATTCCACCCATTATCCTCAAGAAATGTGCACCAGAATTAACACCGATTCTCTGCAAGTTGTTTACCATCTCGTACAGGTCGGGTATTTTTCCATCATGCTGGAAGACAGCTAGAGTCCAACCAATCCCCAAAAAAGGGAACAAGAACCTGCCAAACAACTACAGGCCCATTGCCCTTTTATCAGTAATCTCCAAAGTGATGGAGAAAGCCATCAATATTGAGCTTATCAAATATCTAGAGAGCTCAGGAATCATCAATGATAGACAATACGGCTTTCGCCACCGAAGATCTACTGGAGATCTACTTGCCTACGTCACCCATTTATGGCAATCTTCAATAGAAAAACACGGGGAATCTCTAGCTGTCGCGTTGGACATATCGAAAGCATTCGACCGTGTTTGGCACGAAGGACTCCTCCACAAACTACCACCATACGGCTTACCACCTCAGCTATGCCATCTCTTATCGAGTTTTCTTTCAGGCAGATCGCTTCACGTGGTGGTGGACGGTGTATCGTCTGATACCATTGGCATCAATTCCGGCGTTCCACAAGGATCAATTTTGGCACCAACATTATTCCTGCTTCATATCAATGATCTGTTGGGAGTAACAACTTGCCCCATCCACAGCTTTGCAGATGATAGTACCCTCCATACTGCGTTCTCTTCCAGAATTCCCATTTCTTCCCAGGAAACTAAGAACTCACGGCGCAGGCAGGTCAATGCTGTCAATGAAGATCTTGCTGAAATCACAGCCTGGGGAACAAACAACCTAGTTGAATTCAACGCCACCAAAACTCAAGCCTGCATTTTCTCTAGAAAGGCTGAACTCAGTATGCCTGATATTGTAATGTCTGGCTCCACCATCCCCACCAAGCCCACCATATCTATGCTCGGTATTTCCATCAGCAACACTCTTTCATGGGATAATCATGTCAGATCCATCGCAAAAGCTGCTTCACAAAAACTCGGATTCTTGTTCCGTGCGAAAAGCTACTTTACACCTCAACAGCTTCTCATGATCTACAAAGCACAGATACGGCCTGTTCTAGAATACTGTTCCCACATATGGGGTTCAGCACCAAAACATACGCTGATGCTCTTAGATTCCATCCAGAGAAGAGCCATTCGCCTGGTGGGTGACGCCACACTCACTCACTCTTTGACATCATTGGAACACCGTAGAAAGGTCGGCGACCTTTCACTTTTCTATCGATACTTCCACGGGAAATGTTCTTCGGAAATCTCTGCTATCATCCCTTCACTAGCAATACCAATCAGACGAACTAGACAAGCCCAGTCAGCACATCCTTTCGTTGTCAACCTCGAAAGATGTCGAACAGCACTTTATCAAGACTCCTTCATCCATAGAACGGCTAGGCTCTGGAATTCATTGCCTGTGGAAGTATTCCCAACAACATATAATCTCCAAAAGTTCAAAAAAAATTCCAATACCTACCTCCTGTCCCTATCCTCCCTAGGAACGCACGATGTTCTTTGAACATTATAGGGATTCCCTTTCGTGCGCTCCAAGCGATAAAAAAAAAAAAAAAAAAAGTTAAGAATATCAGTATTACCCATGGACCAAGATTATATTCCAAGGCTTCAGCCGAAATTGATTCCGTTTGTTCTGGTTTAATAATATCACTCTCCAACATTTCCTTGATCTGTCTCCATACCTAAACCCTATGAATGAATAGTACTGGATATGAAGAACAACAAAACGGTATATCATCTTCCAATTCAATCACGTGTTCATACTCAGACGTTGAGCCAGTACTCTCTGGAAACAACTCGTCCTAATTTTTCAGAAGCTAATGTTATTCATGTCTTCCAAAATTACTTTCTAAATTTGACATCTCAATTGACTTCCTTGAATCCGTCTTTCTGTATAGATGCTTTTCAAAATTAACATGAGATTCTACAATTTCGTTATCTGAAATCCTCTTATCATCATCATTGATCACCTATGCGACAAAGTCATTTGGTTTGCGAATGGATGGTTAACAATCTTTCACTTCCTGATGACTGAAGTAGAGTATCATCTGCTCAAAGTTAAGCTCTGCTTCGAAATCGTTCATTCAATCAACTCCGTGAATTATATTCCTATTCAAATTGGAATTCACTTGACATTCTATTTCACACGAAACCTCTCCGAACGCAATTGTCAACATCACTCGACGTTTACCCTTTGAGGTGGAGTTCCGATGATGGAAATAATGGAACTATTTGTAACTGGCAGCACCAGATCATTGATGGATTCTCCTCAATACGATTAAAAAACTTTCCTGAAAAAGCAGACACTTCACTGTCACTATCTAATGATGCCCCGCTAACCTCTACAATCATTATAAAAACTAGTCTCATAAATTTTCCTCAAATACAATTCAGCACCTTCAGTTTTCAATCCTTGAGTGATTATGCCCCTATGAATTTCCATTCAAAAATGTTTGGATATCAGGTCTCAAGTTTATTTTCTGTTCTTTCTGCGATGAAAATGTAGTTCTCGAAGCTGAATTCAAGTAGTAAGCGGCTCTACTGTTTCTTCGGTTTTTCTCCTGAAATTTTACCTGATTCGCTTCTAAGTACAGATTTATCTGCTTATTCATTTTCCACAATCTTGCTTCGAGAGCATTCCCAGAATAAATACAATTCGTTGAAGATTCTTCTCTGACAGCAATCTTATCCGCAACTGAACCCCGTGAATTATCAATGATCAGACTCAATTTATTTTTTTTAGGAACCCTTGCATCCAAGAACATATATTTCTCTTCTCCAAGTAGGCCATCGGATGCATTTTCCTAGTAGGAAAATGAGTGAGCGTTGAATCCCCACACCATTTCAAGATATAAGATGTATTCTGCCCAATAGTTTGATACATAAAATTGGTTTATCCTTTCCACAACTTCACCCTTGTATCTGATTTTTGATCCCATCATCACTATTTTCTACTTTCTGTACAAGATAACCAACTGTATCTCGCAATTCTGACATATCTCAGGTCAACTAACGCAAAATTTCACCCAATATAGCAATTTCTTCTACTCTATCGTCTTTCACTACCCCATCCTGATTTATTTGACTATCAATTTCTCTACGATCTTTATCTCAAGAAATTTCTCCAGCGCTCCTACCTCTAGGCATCATGAAACATCGAATAAAATACCTACCGTTTTTTTCATCCTAACTATATATAAAACTTCCATTGACTCAATTATAACAGTTATTATTAACTTCAGGTTCCTGTGTTCCCTTTCTCCCGAATAGACCACCAGACAAAATGGAGTGAATCGCTATGAATTCAACGGGCTCACCAACTACAATGTCCTTCAGCGCCTCGTTAGATTCACGTGCCCTTTCTTGTCTACCTCATGTGTGGTTTCGCAGAATGAAGAGTTCATTAAAAAAAGGATAGTTATGCTTCCAAGCACGAACCAGCAACTACAGCTTTCAATACTTTGCTCTACCACAGTATGTTGATATCAGTACAGAACCGTGAATCTTGATTTTTTTTCTCCACGTTGGGCGCCAATTTATGCAACGAAACTTCTTTCTTCCAGAGTTTTTCAGGAATCAATGTTTAACAAAATCGATTAAATGGAAATATCCGAGGAATTCCAGAGTTCATTGATGAAGAGTTACCAATTCTTCGGCACAGTCTTCTTTACAGCTCCTTCCCGGTCAGTTCAATTCTTCGACCTCCTTATTGTTTCTTCATTGCCAACTTCTTTGATTCACATTCTGGTTGATCACATATACCGTGCGCTATTCAAAATTCTTCACGATATGCGGAGGGAGAATTCGTGATTCCTGCAATCTCCTTTTCATTGAACACAAGATATCAACAGTTCAAACCATCTTTATGATAGGAACTGTGTGCCTAATTGGAAAAATATCTAGGAAAATTTGGCACTACCTCTGTACATCATGCCACTCAGAGAGCTGATAATATCAAGTTACCAATTTCATCATCGGCTCTAGTTAGTGATTCAATAATTCATGTAGGCTGTAAAATGTTCTAGCATTCTTCAAAATATACCAGAGGAGTTGAATTCAATATTCGAACAGAGAAAAGAATATCTCTTCGGTTGAACCCTGTAAAAGTTCACGAAAGTTTTTCAATGATACATTCTAATCATAAAATCATTTGAAATAGAAATATTTCAATATGTTGTGATGAGTTCCTTATAAACTAGTTCTGTTTTTAATTTTATAGAGTAGTAGGAGTGCAATTTCAGCTCCTAGGAACTAGAGTTTTACTTCAGCTCTTAGGAACTGAATATGTTGCCTAGCAACATATTATGCCTATTTTTGTGTCAGTAATAGAAACGTCAATTTGAGAGCTAATTTTGGTATAAAAATGGACGACTTTTGTGTCGGTTGCAGAAAGAGCATATTATCTCTCTCTCTCTTCCTTCCTCTCTTCCATTCTCACCTAGGATGGACAAGAAGAGGAAGTTGGTGTTAAAATTTATAGATGACGTAATTTCAAGTAGGTACCCAATTTGCTACGTGCTATAGCTACACAACGCTGACTTCTTACGAGATTTCAAAAAATGTCCCAGTCTCATTTAATATTGAATGTTGAGGGCGTTGAAACCATAGTACGGGTGAGTCAGGAATATATGGACAATGTCAGACCTCATTCCACACGATATTTCGAGTTGAACAGTCTATATTGTGTTATAACTTGAAGTGCAAATTGTTTGAGATATTCGTTCTTGAATATTCGAACTCAATTCAGCATCACGATCCCTCTCTTGGAGAAATAGAAATATCACCCCAAAACATATCTTTGGTATATCGCAATTATCTTAGGATACTCTGAATATCGGCATATGATATGATATCACTACAAGGAGAGTGTCTTCATCACTATTCACAATGAAACATATAACAATTCCATTTTTGAACTCTTATGGCACTTCCTCATTTCCCAAAGTTAATCAATCAAAACTTCAAAACGAATGCAATTACAAAACGAACAAATTCAATGTTACGGAATTAACAGATTGATTTTCGTTCTATCAAAATCTGTCAATTGTAACCTAAGATCGTGTAACACATTGATTTAGTTCAAGACTCGAGAGAAAGACCGCTTGAAGCACATTTTCAAGGACGACGCTCTCAAATAAACGCTTTCGTAGATAAAACTATATACCTATATATCAAAAGTAAAGCTATTTCTCCATTTATGTATGTATAATGTCCTTCGCTACCCGTCAGGTATCAAACTTCACACGCGGAAAGTAATGGATAGATTTGCTCCCTTCATATATTTATAACTATTATCAATCAATCAAGTTATCAATCGAAACAGAGACCAGGCAAGTAATATTTTTCGAAATATGATCATTTTTTATTGATACTTTTTAAATTCAGTTGAAAAATGTCCAGTGATGATGATGAAATTATTTCGAAACCTCCAGAAATTCTGGAAAGAGCACACTAATGATGTCTCCTGGAAGATACGAAATCGCTATCAAGAAGTTCATGCATTGGAAACTCAGGAATAATATCACGTCGGTTTCAGAAAGTATAACTCCCAAATACTGATGCACAGTGACTATGGATGATCATCGTGAATGGTATTTTATTTGGTCATCAAATGTGTTTCAGCGGCTCGTTATGCACTTCACAAATAGAGGAATACAATTATCGTAATTTATATCTTTCCATGCAGCTAGCTCAAATTAACTGAGAACTCATTCGTTTGTTGTGCCTCGAAATAATATCTGTACTATCATGAAGAATATATAGTGTTGAAATGCAGGAAGTATTGTACATTTCTCCAGTTGCGAAACAATAACGCGATTGTGGAGTTACAATATAAAGCAATTACACTTCATGCGTAATGAGCGTTCAACAACTATTATCTTATATATAATATACTTTTTTTACTCACAAAACTGAAATGGCATTTAGCGTACGGATATGTACCACGCTAAATGATCGATTAATCACGTATTGTCGATCTGTGATTTATTCAAAATATTAAACACGTTACCATAGCAACACGATTTCTCAAACACATTACCATGGCAACGCAGTTCATTAAACACAAGTTCAGAAATTTGAGACATGTGTGGCCTGTCGATTGTATTAACATCTCAGTATTAACTGTCAACTGTTATTTTCGAATTTAGTATCGGAATTATTCAAACAATATTCGTTTGTATCAGAATTCTTCATTGAAAATATATGCCAAAAGTAGACGGAAGTGGAATCGAAGAGAATGTTCTGGTACTTTCATATCTCCAAGAACTGTTAAAATGAAGCATCTATCTTTGAGAACAAATTATTTATTGTGCGCTAAGCATGACAATAAACGTGAAACAAAGGTTAGTAAGCAATGGACTGGACACATCAACAACCAATATCACTTATACGTGTCTCGCTGGTTGCATGCAGTTGCATGTATTATGTTCTCAATTCCCATTCCTTTCGAATTATTTTGTAGGTTAGCAAGAATTGCAGGTATGTTAATGTTATTTTCGGAGTTCGTATAAAAATCATAGTATGTAACGCGTTTATAAACTCTTCTAGACACTCGTTTATTAAACACTCGCTCTGCTCTGCTCTGCTCGTGCTTGAACTACTCGTTACTAGAAGGGCGTGTATAACACTTGTTACATAATATACTATTCTCTACTCACATAACTAAAATGGCATTTAGCGTACGGATATGAACCACGCTAAATGATCGATTAATCACGGATTGACGATCTGTGATTAATTCAAAGTATTAAACACGTAACCATGGCAACACGATTTCTTCGGTAATTTGAGACATGTCTGGCCTATCAATTGTATTAGCTGTCAACTGTTATTTTCGAATTTTGTATAAAAATCATTCGAACAATTTTCGTTTGTATCAGAATTCTTCATCAAAAATTAATGCGAAATGTAGACGAAAGTGAAATCGAGAAGAATGTCCTGGTGTTTGCATATCTCCAAGAAGTGTAAAAATGAAGCATCCATCTTTGAGAACAATTCATCCATTCTGCACTAAGCATGACAATAAACGTGTAACAAAGGTAAGTAAGCAATAGACTGGACACATCTATAACCAATATCACTCATACGTGTCTCGCTGGTTGCATGCAGTTGCATGTATTATGTTCTCAATTCCCATTCCTTTCGAACTATTTTGTAGGTAAGCAGGAATTGCAGGTATGTTGATGTTATTTTTGGAGTTCGTAAAAAAATCATAGTATGTAACGCGTTTATAGACTCTTCTAGACACTCGTTTATTGAACACTCGCTTCGCTCTGCTCCGCTCGTGCTTAAAATACTCGTTACTAAAAGGACGTTTTTAACACTTGTTGCATAATATACATTTGTATAACACGAAATAGATATAATTTCACTCTGTTCGAAAGTTCGATTCATCTGACTTACGTGAAACTGGTGTTGATTGTGCTGTGTGATTGTACTGCCTACAAACTAATGGATATCTATCGACACAAAGTTTCCATAATCATGTTGAATACTCACCCAAATAATAATATGGAAAATATGTTGGCTCCATCTCTAGGATTCGGATAATGTTTTTCTTCCGTGGGATCCATACACGATATTATAACTGTTATGATTCTTATTTATCACCTTCCCGCGCTAGCAGATACACCTGAAAGTGGTTATAATCATTATTCGATACGCTATGTGCTCTCATCGACGTCACACTCAATCACAATCACAATAGCAGAGATTTTTGGTGAGATTATGCAGTAGCGAAATAATGATTTATAGATTAAAAATCACGTCTCTGATATGATAAGAATGAAATAATAATGACATAATCTGAGTGTTCTTATGAAAAGTATACACCCTAGAAAGCATAGGTACTTGAGTACTTGAGTACTCGAAGAAACAAGTAGACAACTTAAATGCGAAAACTTTCTTGGAAATCAACCGATTTTAAATCACAATACCGTGCCCGAAAGATGCCTCCCTTCTGTTCTCAAGTGATGACATACCAAGTGGTCAAAAATAGTGCTAGTGCTAATCAAAATAGTTTAGGAGCTCCTGTCTTACCTTCTGCAAATCATATTCCTTGGATTCTCAATCCGATGTAACGGAATATCTTTCAAATTCTGGAACACGTTCATATAGGATCTCAACTCATTCTAGATCATTAGGAGTGCACGAAACAGAATTCCTATACTTCCTGTACATCGCTACTTCAAAGTTGGGAACCAACTCCCCAGAAGTCGAAACTTGTGAGGGGTTAGGAAGAGCGGGACCTACAGCTTATAGTGGAATCCGAACCACTTCTAGGGCATCAAGGTGCTGCCAGGATAACAACCATGAATAACACATTTTAATGAAAAATGCTCAGCCGATAGCCGCGAATTCGAACCGACAGTACCTCTGCATCGTGAACGGCTAATTTCAGCGCATAGTCAAACTCGGCCACGGAGATACTGTCCGATATTATTCAATATTCTGTTTTTGTTTAGTCAAATTCAGACGAAATTCGAACCATACTGCACTATAATACAATCAAATTTATTCCTGAAGAGAATATTCATCTTGATCAGCAGGAATCTCGAATAAAGTGTGATATTTTGTTTGTGAATAATCCGTTCATATTGATGCTGGTATACAATCATGTGCCTGTGTAGATTAAAGATTGTAGATCGTGGATTGATCGTGTAGGCTGACAGACTTCTTGTTCACTGTGACTCAGAAGATCTATTGTGATATCTCCCATTTATTTTTGGTCCTCTAATCTTAAACTTCTGATCATGCCTCGAATTTTCCTGACAGGTTGAATTCCGCGGTTCTGATAGCACCTTTTTTTTTTCATGTTCTGATTCCCACGAACAAGGATATTATGTTATGTTAAGAGAATATCGATAGTACAAAGAGTAATAACGTAGGAATTGGCGTTCTTTTTGAATTTCTGGAGGTTATATGCCTCAGGAAACACCTGCCTTAACAATGTGTTCCAGAGCTTCACTGTTTGTTAGATAAACAAGTCTAGTCTAAATGAATGTTCTGCAGGTCTCGAAAGTAATCACGAAGGGGTGCGAAGCCTCAACTCGACGGGTTGATCACGCAAGGACTGCCAAGGAAGGATCAATTGTTGATATTTGAGAAGAGCATCGTCCATGAAAATATTTATAAAATAAAGCCAGATCGCCAACTGTCCTACAGTGTTTCAGAAAAGTGAGTGAGTTTGTGAGCCAGGCATCACCAATGAGACGAATTGCCTTCTTTTGGACATAATTCAATAGTTTCAGGGTATGTTCGGGTGGTGCTGTACCCCAAATATGGGGACAGTATTCCAGGATTATAGATCATAAGCAGTTGACTGGAAGTGAAATAGCTCCTGGCCGGAAACAAAAAAAAACAAGTTATTGGACTGCACCTTGAGCAATTGATCTCACGTGATTTTTCCCAGTAAGGTCATTGCTGATAGTAATACCAAGCATCGAAATGGATGTCTTCAGAAGTATGGTTACTCCAGGTTACTCCTGACAAGCTTATATTTGGCACAGTGAGATCGGATTCTCTAGAGAACAGGCATGCTAGTGTTTTATTTGCATTGAATATCGGAACAAAATTTAGATCAAATCCTCATCAGAAGAGGAGGCAAGAAATCTGCTCTTTTCGAGGCAAGATTGAATTTTAACAAATTTTTATTTTGAATTTGATTTCATTTTATGTTCAGTATGATCAGAATTACATCCTTGTATATTAACCCCAGAGAAACCCAATATTGAACTTCAAAATATGTCGGCACGTTCTCATTCACAATGTCCCGTATTGCCAATAATTGGTAACGCCCACATATTCTAGAAATTCCTGATTTGACCGTCTTCCATACAAACGATGAGTTGATTTACATTTCATCATAACCAATGACAGATTGCCAATGAAATTATATCTACAAATTCACCTTTTTGCTGATTCATGTATCGAATTTGTATTCGGCTATTGATAGTATTAGGCGAAAAAATTCGCTATTTGCTGCATATAACAACTCTCTTTATGTATTGAATACATTCATGAGTTGATATCTTGGAAATAAAGTTCTTGAAACATATTTCAAGAACATGAAATCTTTTTCCAGCAAAGTGCTCATTATGGGTGCGTAGCGCGATGCCCAATTCCCACGATGCCCAATTCCCACGATGCCCACCTTCATGTAGACGATAACGAAGATTTCCGAAGAGCGCAACGTTGCCAGGTCATGAGAAAAATTCATCGTGAGAATTGGGCATCGTGGGAATGCATGAAAGGTGGGCATGGTGAGAATCTATAGAAAGTGGGCATTGTGGGAATGTATGAAAAGTGGGCATGGTGGGAATCTAAAGAAGGTGGGAATGGTGGGAATTGTGCATCGTGGGAATGCATGAAAGGTGGGCATGGTGGAAATCTATAGAAGGTGAGCTTCGTGGGAATGTATGAAAAGTGGGCATGGTGGGAATTGGGCATCGTGGGAATGTATGAAAAGTGGGCATGGTGGAAATCCAAAGAAGGTGGGCATGGTGGGAATTGGGCATCGTGGGAATTGGGCATCGTGGGAATGTATGAAAAGTGGGCATGGAGATAATCTAAAGAAGGGGGGCATGGTGGGAATTGGGCATCGTGGGAATGTATGAAAAGTGGGCATGGTGGAAATTGGGCATCGTGGGAATATATGAGGAGTGGGCATGGTGGGAATCCTAATTTCAGAATTTTTTTCTCGACCTGGCAACGTTGCGCTCTTCGGCAATCTTCGTAATCGTTGACATGAGGGTGGGCATGGTAGGAATTGGGCATCGTGGGAATAGGGCATCGTGAGAATTGGGCATCGTGGGATGCTCCCCCCTCATTATACCTAAGGGAAATGAGTATACATCAAATTTCAGAACTAATTTCTATAGAGCACTTGTTGAGTGAGTTCAGTGAGTTGTCGAGTAATCTTTGTATCTCAACAATGCCTAACCCAATTTTCGAAAGAATAATTCTTATGTTTGTATTCTCGAGAAGTGACCATCAATAACTCGAAGTATAGTAGAAAATCAACGCCAATTGAGGAAATCATTACACTCCAATTATTTGGTCTATCACGAATTGAAGAAATTCTGGAGTATCTCTGGGACCTCTTTCAGAAGCCTTCATCTGCCAAAAAAAAAGGAAGATTTCAACATCGTTACGGTGAATTACACTCCAGAAATATGTAACATTGATTCCACATATTACCCTTCGACCCACACTGACAAAAGAGTGAATCCAAGTTCAAGGTGTAGGAAATGCTCTTGTTACTCATCCTCAATTCAATTTTCTTTCGAATGATATCAGAAGAATATCAGATGCCAACTGAGAAGGTTGATATGTTAGCAATTTTCCGATGCGAAATTTGAAAATCGCACGGAGTCATATGGTGTACAATGGGATTTCCGATTTAACTATAAGAGTGAGCTAGGAATTCCAGCTATCTGTTCCAGAAACGTTGTGATTCAATGTTGAACGGTTGGCGTGATTCAAATCTTCTCGTGAGCTTCTATGCGCAGTGGCAATGATACTCAGGAAAAGAGATTGATCCCGAATATTATGATAGATACGTTGACATGAATGAGGTTGTCCAAACTCAGGATTTGAAGTCATAGTAAGAAAAAACAAGGCTTTCACTCGAAATGAGAGAGTTAGTGACGATTCATGGCACAATTCGTTAAATTGCAACAATGGAAATATTTTGAGTATATGGGGAATCAATGATTGATGAAAGGACAGCATACAAGATTTTGATCCAACTGGAAATTGAAAATACTTTCTGTTGGTCAATCGAGGAGGTGGTAAATTCATTTTACTTCATCATCAGGGATTTTACCTCTTCGTTCTTATAGAATTGGAATATGAGTATCATTCCAATATATGTGTAGTAGGACAAATCAGATGATTTGCATCAAAATGTCACTGCGTTCGACAGATTTTCATAACAGGAAGCCTGAAAGAAGAATCCGATAGCTTAATAGTGACACTTCGTTTATATTGGAGTTTGAAGAGGAAGAATATAAATATATTAAAGAAAATATCGAAGAAGAATATTTTGCATTTTTATGTTCAGAACGAAAGCAGATTCGTTTCCGAAACTTCCGAAGATGAGTGAAAATTTGATATGTTCACGATATATCTATATTTCTCGCCTTCAAACATCTTTCCATACAAAGTGTCACTGACAAGCAATCAGATTTTTTCAAATGTTTTCTGAAAGAAGAATTCGTTATTCGTTGAACGCGGGGACATTTCGGGGCGAATTATCCGATTTTTCTCACCACATATATTATTATATCGACTATTCCAGTCTTGATCTCGAGAACCAATCAGAATCGACCATTTTCATGGTTTCTTCTGTATTCTAGCGATATTTTTTGTTTATTTTTATCGGACTTGCTCTACCAATACAGAAGCCGAATTGACCCACACGTGACCAACTTACCTCGTCAGCGATAAAATTTTGACATCGTGTCTGGTCAATATTGCATTGGATTCAAATCTGAGACAATAACCTGAGTTCCTATACTTTATTTTATTCATTTAATTATAATTCGCGTTAGTGAGATATTTTGTACGAAAGGCGAGACAATTATATTCTGGCTGGACGTTTCATGTGTAATTTAAAAAGTTTGCATATTGTTAACGGTCTGACACAACAATAATAGAATTCAAATTTCGTTTTTTGAAGTAATCTTCTCCAATTACTCAAGTTATTGTGACTGACTGATATAATTACTAACTGATGTAGCGCAACTGTTAGGGTAGTTGCGCAAGGATACGAAGGTCGATGGTTCGAGCCCTCGGCGACGATATCTTTTTTTTTTTCATTCCATGTCACATGAATTCGATTTATTTTGTTTGAATTGGATAGTAGTTGTATACACTCTTTTGAGAGCAACCATCTCCAACATAATGAAAAAAATACTGTTCATCAAAATTGTACATTCCACTTTGTGAATAACTATAAGTAGGTACTTAATTTCTAAAAAAGTAAATTCTGTATTTTATTACTATCATTATGTTCTTCTCCGCAGTTCGAGTTGGAATATACTTGAATTATGTTTCCTATTTCTTATATATATTGTCCCATTCAATCATGAAATAGGTATACGAATACAACTCGTGATACTATTTTTCCTGGAAATATTCGTCGATTGACATACTCCAGCTTGCTCATGACATTGATCCAAAACTACTCGCCTACGGCTCGTAGTTCTGATAACAATGTCATTCACGAAATTACTAGGCAACAAGCTGTCGTAACAATCGCCGAATATTTCCGGTAACATATTATCACTTGTGGTATTATAAATGGAATAATACTCATATTTTTATTTTATGAAAACGAAAAGAAAAAATCCCAAATAATCAAGTGACATGCATGCAAGTTGAAAAACTTGTAATTTTTCCTCTTCTTTGAAAATCCTGTAAGTATTTTATTCATGTTTTATCAACATGGAAGCGTGCCATTCAATGCATGATAAGCGTGATACGAATATATCCGAATAATAATTTGTTTTGTATACCAAATAATGCTACAGCATCCTACACGTTGTTCCACACACAAGTTCACACAACAATCATCATAAAGGACAACAAATCATATTGCGGATAATTAAAATAGAAGTCAACGAGTTATTCAAGGCTGACTAGCGTCATCACTCGATCGTGTCATATCTTCTTATCTCAATATATTTCATTTGAACAATGCAGAAATAAATACCTGTGAATGTATAAAAAACGTGAATACAGAAACGGATCCAGAGAGATTCATTGACATCACTATTCAAATATAATTATATACAGGATGTTTCTTATATACGTTCAGAAAATCCAGGCGCATGTTGCTGACGTCGAAATAAGAAGAAAAGTTATCATGAACATATGTCCGAAAGAAATGCGTTTCTGAGATACGGATTGTCAAAGTTAAATCCTTATATTTGTTTTCTGGTAATGAACTCTGTAATAATTGTGATAATGGAATGGCATTTGGTACCTAGGAGTATTTTTCAATGACAAATTTGAATTTTATGACAGTTCTTCTCTTTCGTGGGGTGGCGCTACCTACATGTCTTTAAGGTATTTTGGAAAGTCATAACTTTTTTTGTGCGTACCTGTATAACTTTCTGTAGCAAAAGAAAAGATTTCTGGAACACTTTTGTGTAAAAAATATATCCTTGGTAGAGGTCGCTGTGAGAAACTGTTTTCGAGTTATTGACATTTTAAATAATCAATGCAAGTAATTTGGAATGACAAGAAGTTGGAATTCAAAATGATTTTTTTTAATCGCTTGGAGCGCACGAAAAGGAATCCCTATAATGTTCAGAGAACATCGTGCGTTCCTAGGGAGGATAGGGACAGGAGGTAGGTATTGGATTTGTTTTTGAACTTTTGGAGATTATATGTTGTTGGAAATACTTCCACAGGCAATGAATTCCAGAGCCTAGCCGTTCTATGGAAGAAGGAGTCTTGATAAAGTGCTGTTCGACATCTTTCGAGGTTGACAACGAGAGGATGTGCTGACTGGGCTTGTCTAGTTCGTCTGATTGGTATTGCCAGTGAAGGGATGATAGCAGAGATTTCCGAAGAACATTTCCCGTAGAAGTATCGATAAAAAAGTGAAAGGTCGTCGACCTTTCTACGGTGTTCCAATGATGTCAAAGAGTGAGTGAGTGTGGCGTCACCCACCAGGCGTATGGCTCTCCTCTGGATGGAATCTAAGAGCATCAGCGTATGTTTTGGTGCTGAACCTCATATGTGGGAACAGTATTCTAGAACAGGCCGTATCTGCGCTTTGTAGATCATGAGAAGCTGTTGAGGTGTAAAGTAGCTTTTCGCACGGAACAAGAATCCGAGTTTTTGTGAAGCAGCTTTTGCGATGAATCTGACATGATTATCTCATGAAAGAGTGTTGCTGATGGAAATACCAAGCATAGATATGGTGGGCTTGGTGGGGATGGTGAAGCCAGACATTACAATATCGGGCATACTGAGTTCCGCCTGTCTAGAGTAAATGCAGGCTTGAGTTTTGGTGGCGTTGAATTCAACTAGGTTGTTTGTTCACCAGGCTGTGATTTCAGCAAGATCTTCATTGACAGCATTGACCTGCCTGCGCCGTGGACCTGCCTGCGCCGTGATTCATTAGGTAAGGTGAATTATTTCTCTTTAATTTCATTGAAAAATAGGAATCGGGTGTTTTTACAATTCAATACTAATAATGATAACAGAAATCCAATCAAAATTGATACTCCAACAGTTAGTTGAAGACAAAAAACTTCACTGAAACAAGAACGGATTGAGATAACATGACAAGTACTAACTTGATTGTGATTTCTTTAAATTGGAAGAATCCGAAAAAGTAGGTACAAAAAAGGAAGAATCATATTTTGCCTTCATTCCAATCTTGAATAGCTGAGAATATTGAGTGGAAGACTTACGAGCCACATGGAAATAATTCAAATGCTCCGATTATTTTGAATCTAAATAACTCGAAAACAGTTGCTCGCAGTGACCTATAATCAGGAAGATATTTCTTACGCAGAAGTGTTCTAGATAACTATTATTCCACTTTGGAACGTTATACAGGTACGCAAAAAAAGTTATGACTTTTCAATAGATTTTAAAGACATGTAGGTGGCGCCACCTCACGAAAGAGACAAACTAACTAACATTTGATATTGTCATCAAAAAATACCCCTAGAGGCTGTTTAGTTCAAACCGAACATTAGACGTATTTGTAGGTCTAAGAATGATACTGATCTGGAAATTTGTATGCAGGAGTTATCGATCGAGTCCTTTTCGATCGATCTTTCTTCAAGATAGCGACATTTCTGGTTGCACCAAATGTGACATATCCTACATTACTTCGAATAGAACACCCTGTAAATTATTGCATCTCCATTTTTTCTCTGAAGATCCAATTTCATCAATTCATCTCATTTTGGATCCAACGAAAACGATAACAGAGATATTCATTTCAAAATCTTGGATTTTTCATGTCGAAACTACTCATTATTGATCATAATGGCTCACAAGTCCAATCCCATCTTATGATATACTTTCCACTGACATTCAATTGAAACAAAAAGAGAGTTTTCCAAGATTCGAAATCCTGATCATCCTGTATAAATGATCCAAGGGAATGTCAGTAGATAGTGAATCAGAAGTTGAGATTGAAACATGTGAGTCGTGTTGAAGAAATCTTGATTCTGAACATGTAGCATATTTTTGACAATGTACCATACTGCGGACGGTAGCTCAGTCAGTAAGCAATGGTCATGAGCACGTCGTTTCCACCTAATTTTCAACAACTGGAACAAACTATTCTCTTCGAATTATAGTCAAAAATCAAATAGAACAGATGAAATCATGAGCGCCACTGTGTCCCCAACAGCTGATATAGCTGGGGAAAGACTATGGAACCTTGTATAGCCAACTTATGAAATTTTGAAAAATAACATGGTAATTCAATTTGAGAAAAAATATTCATGAGGGCTAACAAGGCACCACAGCTTTTTGTCTGGCGAGCAATGGTAGTGTAATAACTCAGGCTCTCCCAACAATGTATCATCGAGTAAGTATTATATTAGCCAAATAAGAACTCTTTAATTCACATCATTCATGCAATACATAGCAGTGTTCTCATTCATGTCTTATTAGTATATCCTTCTAAACGATTGATCTTTACTCTGCCTACCTATGTGTCCTAATTAATATGTTTACATTGCTAATATTATAAAATAAGATCTAATAACAATAATCACCTTGGGAAGTTGTGTTGATGATTCTGAAGGTTCTACTTTATTGTTTAATAATTTATTTTGTTATACATTCAAATCATCATCCACTACACCTTCCCCGATAATGAGGAAAAAATAGTTATTTATTATACAAGGGAAAAAAGTAGTAGATTTTAGCTCCAGGTTGTGTTGTCTCCCGACGCGTAGCGGAGGGAGACAAAAAACCGTGAGCTAAAATCTAATATTTTTCCCGTGTATAATACACTATTTTTTTCTGTGACAGAAGGAAGGACGAATCAATATTGGGAAGATATTACATTATTTCGAAATCTGAAAATTATCGACGTGAAATTTCAAGTTTTCAACAGTAAGGACACCTGCGTTTTATAGGCATCTTTATCATTCTTTTGAAGTAATCAAATATCTGATGTCACTTCTGTCAGTTCAATTCTGTGATTTGATTTTAAAAAATTGCGAATTCAGTAGTTGTTTAGTAATATACGAAACCGCGAAGTCGAATGGAAGATAAAAGGACTTGCAGGTTCTTTCTCGGAGACGGTATTATTGACTTATTTTTCGGAACTATAGCACAACAAAAGCCATTAACAGAGTATATATATGTGATATATATCCGGGAAAGAAGTACTCACTTTTTTCCCACGGGAAAAAAGTAATTTATGAAAAGTGACATTTTATAACCTGCCAACAGAGATGAAATGCCAAACTTTTTTCCCGTCACAGAAAAAAAAAGATTTTCCTAAAAAAAATGTTTTTTGTTTCTTTCGTATATATTTTTTCTTTCTTATAACTAAGACCTACCTATTTGAACATATACAATTTATTATTCGTTATAATACTTAACTCTTTTCTTGTAGTGGTTTTTGCAAGAATAAGTTCCATTCCGAATGTGTGGGAATATCTGTAGATTTACTTGCTCAGATGAAAAAGACACCTGGCGTTTTTTGGAAATGCAAAAACTGTGAGAAGTTCAATGATCTCTTCGATGAAGGAAGACTCCGTGATATTTTTCAAAACAAGGTGAGTCAATTTATTGACGAACTGAAGAACCTCTTTTATGATATAAAGACAGACAGCTTGAAAAAAGCAGATGAAAATCTTTCAACTCTAGATATAGATATTAGGAAAAAAGCCGATGAAAATATCTCGAATCTGAAAAATACATCAAAACCCTCGTCAAAACCAAATATGAAATCATCGTACTCATCTGTGCTCAGCAATAGCTCTCACTCTGCAATACTTGTCAAACCCAAAGTATCGCAAGAAAACAATCAAACAAAATCTGATATCATGCATTATTTGAATACGCAGGACTCAAACTTCAGCTTTAGCAAGGTGAAACATATTAAAGATGGTGGACTGATGATAAGCTGTGAAACTCAAGAGGAAACTACTCTCTTTAAAGAAAAGGCTCAGGAGAAACTGTCTGCAACTTATGAAATTAAGGAGTCAAGAGGATTACACCCCCGTGTTCGTATTGTTGGAATTTCAGATAATTCTGATCATGATACACTTTTAAAACTCATATTGAAACAAAATGACGAAATTATAGGCTCTAATTCGAACTGTATGATAGTCAAATTCGGTCCAACAAAATCTAATGTAAATGTATATCAGGTCACCCTTCAACTGGATTCGTCAACATATTCCGCTGTTCCCAATAATGATTACTTATTAATCGGTCTAGACCTCTGCAAGGTCTACGATGCCATTGAAATTTCACGATGTTTCAGATGCAATGGTCTCAATCATTCGAAAACTAGCTGTAAACAAATCTTATCATGTCCGAACTGCGGTGGGGGTCATGATAAAAACGCATGTGATTCTAATATCTTGAAATGCATCAACTGTGTTAAACTCAATGAATCCAAAAAGTCTAACTTCCCGATAGATCATGGGGCGTGGGACCATCAAAAATGCCAGGCATACTCAAATGTGCTGAATAAATTGAAATTTGATTTGGGTCTAAACTGTCAATAGCAACTAAATTCAGATACGTTACCTAATAATGAATCCACTTTTCTGAAAAATCAGTCTACAAACTCTACCAATGATAAAGAAATCTCAATTTACTACCAAAATGTTAGAGGACTGAATACCAAATTACATGAACTATACGATAACCTGAATACTTTCTGCTATGACCTAGTAGTACTTACTGAAACTTGGTTGGGGTCTAATGTTTTGGATGAAGAAATCTCTAAGGGCACATTCAACATATTCAGATCCGATCGTTACTTTCGAGCATTGAACCTTTCTAGGGGCGGAGGAGTCATGCTTGCAGTAAACTCTCAGTTTAATTTTTTTTTTTTTTTTTTATCGATTGGAGCGCACGAAAGGGAATCCCTATAATGTTCGAAGAACATCGTGCGTTCCTAGGGGGGAATAGGAACAGGAGGTAGGTATTGGATTTTTTTTTGAATTTTTGGAGATTATATGTTGTTGGGAATACTTCCACAGGCAATGAATTCCAGAGCCTAGCCGTTCTATGGATGAAGGAGTCTTGATAAAGTGCTGTTCGACATCTTTCGAGGTTGACGACGTAAGGATGTGCTGACTGGGCTTGTCTAGTTCGTCTGATTGGTATTGCTAGTGAAGGGATGATTGCAGAGATTTCCGAAGAACATTTCCCGTGGAAGTATCGATAGAAAAGTGAAAGGTCGCCGACCTTTCTACGGTGTTCCAATGATGTCAAAGAGTGAGTGAGTGTGGCGTCACCCACCAGGCGAATAGCTCTTCTCTGGATGGAATCTAAGAGCATCAGCGTATGTTTTGGTGCTGAACCCCATATGTGGGAACAGTCTTCTAGAACAGGCCGTATCTGCGCTTTGTAGATCATGAGAAGCTGTTGAGGTGTAAAGTAGCTTTTCGCACGGAACAAGAATCCGAGTTTTTGTGAAGCAGCTTTTGCGATGGATCTGACATGATTATCCCATGAAATAGTGTTGCTGATGGAAATACCGAGCATAGATATGGTGGGCTTGGTGGGGATGGTGGAGCCAGACATTACAATATCGGGCATACTGAGTTCCGCCTTTCTAGAGAAAATGCAGGCTTGAGTTTTGGTGGCGTTGAATTCAACTAGGTTGTTCGTTCCCCAGGCTGTGATTTCAGCAAGATCTTCATTGACAGCATTGACCTGCCTGCGCCGTGAGTTCTTAGTTTCCTGGGTAGAAATGGGAATTCTGGAAGAGAACGCAGTATGGAGGGTACTATCATCTGCAAAGCTGTGGATGGGGCAAGTTGTTACTCCCAACAGATCATTGATATGAAGCAGGAATAATGTTGGTGCCAAAATTGATCCTTGTGGAACGCCGGAATTGATGCCAATGGTATCAGACGATACACCGTCCACCACAACGTGAAGCGATCTGCCTGAAAGAAAACTCGATAAGAGATGGCATAGCTTAGGTGGTAAGCCGTATGATGGTAGTTTGTGGAGGAGTCCTTCGTGCCAAACACGCTCGAATGCTTTCGATATGTCCAACGCGACAGCTAGAGATTCCCCGTGTTTTTCTATTGAAGATTGCCATAAATGGGTGACGTAGGCAAGTAGATCTCCAGTAGATCTTCGGTGGCGAAAGCCGTATCGTCTATCATTGATGATTCCTGAGCTCTCCAGATATTTGATGAGCTCAATATTGATGGCTTTCTCCATCACTTTGGAGATTACTGATAACAGGGCAATGGGCCTGTAGTTGTTGGGCAGGTTCTTGTTCCCTTTTTTGGGGATTGATTGGACTCTAGCTGTCTTCCAGCATGATGGAAAAATACCCGACCTGTACGAGATGGTAAACAACTTGCAGAGAATCGGTGTTAATTCTGGTGCACATTTTTTGAGGATAATGGGTGGAATTCCATCAGGACCGTTAGCCTTATTCGTTTTGAGACCAAGCAGAATGCAACCAATCTCAATTTAAAAGAAGGAGCATTTAAAGAACTTCAACATATTGACATTGTCGGTGTGAAAATATGCTATTCTCACCAGCTCATATATGTTGTTGTTATTTATATTCCACCAAATAATTCCACTGAAATTTATAATAATATATTTGAAGCCTTTTCCTCACTGGAATATCTCTTTCACTCGGAAGCTCTGATTATAGGAGATTTCAATATTCCCACATACCTGGAGGATAATTCAAAAAACACATTCACTCCCACTACACTTGCTCTTCAATACTTCTGCTCTTTCTTGGACTTCGAGCAATCAAACAATGTAAGAAATGCGAATAACAGGATTTTAGATCTTGTTTTTTCAAATTGTCCTTGTGTTGTTGGAAAGGCACAAGATATTTTAATTAATGAAGACCCTCATCATCCCCCTATCAATATCTTCTGTACTCTGAGAAATAATCTGAAGAAAAATCCAAATAAATCATTCCAGGCGTCATTCCACAATTTCAGGAAAGCTTACTTTCCAAATCTTTATAATGACTTCCTCGAGTATGACTGGTCTTTTTTGGAACAATATACAGAAGCAAATGTCGCTTGCAGTGCTTTTTATGATAGTGTGAACTCTATTGTGGAAAGGAATGTCCCAAAAAGGATCAAAACTACTCGTAGTTATCCACCTTGGTACAACTCAGCTGTAATAAGAGATATACGTCGAAAACATGAATTTTGGAAAAAATTCAGGAAATCTGGTGATGAAAGGGATCTTGTTGAATTCAGAAGACTGAGGAGAGATATCAAGCTCAACATTGCAAAGCTCCATCGTGATCATATTCGTTATATAGAAGAAAACATCACTACTAAGCCCTCTGCATTATGGAATTACATGAATTTCAAAAAAAGTAATGTAACCCCACCGTCTACCTTCAACTTCAACCAACAAATCCTATCTGAGTCTCGAGACATATCTAATGCCTTCGCTCAATTTTTTCAGCATCCTTATGCAACTCCCAAAAATACCACTTTTGCTGATTCATTCAATAATATTCCTTCTTTGACGATACCTGAAGTGACTGAAGAGCAAGTATTAGTCTCATTGAAAAAACTTAAACCCAAATTAACTAGCGGACCTGACAACATCCCATCTTTCGTCTTGCGTGATTGCGCAGCTGCCTTCGTGAACCCGCTTCGTACGTTATTCAATTTATGTCTCTCAACTAATACTTTTCCTACACTATGGAAAGAATCGAAAATTATACCGGTCCATAAGAAGGGGCCTAAATCAGACATTTGCAACTACCGCCCTATAGTAATTATTAATAATTTTTCAAAATCTTTTGAAATTCTTCTCTACGATGAAATCTATTCGCACGTTAGAAATCAAATTACCCCTAGTCAACATGGTTTCTTCAAAGGAAGGTCAACGGTCACAAATTTAGTTTGCATCACAGAGAAGTTATCTGATACCATTGATGATAGCTCTCAATGTGATGTAATTTATACGGATTTTTCGAAGGCATTCGATAGGCTGGACCATGGAACTCTACTTCACAAACTTTCGAACTATGGACTAACTCCAAATCTCACATCATTTTTCCAATCTTACCTTCTTGATAGAAAGCAGTATGTAAGCTTCCATGGTCATAGGTCTATTGAAGTCCTTCCTACGTCAGGTGTGCCCCAGGGGTCTAACCTCGGGCCCCTACTATTCATAATGTTCATCAATGACATTGTAGATACTCTCACCATCAATCACCTATTGTATGCTGATGATCTTAAGATATATCATGAAATTGTCACCGAAGAGGATTGTACTGTTCTACAAGACAATCTTAACAGACTCAATGCCTGGTGCATCGAGAATAACTTATTCCTTAATGTCTCCAAATGTCATGTTATGTCCTTTACCGCCAAGGTGAATCCAATTATTTTCAATTATAAACTAGACAATGTCGCCTTGAACCGACCTGAAACTTTCCAAGATCTAGGAGTAATATTTGACAAAAAACTATCGTTTGGAAATCATATCGAGCAAGTCATCAAAAAAACGTATAGATCTTTGGGATTCATTATTAGAGTATCAAAACATTTTGGAAGAAATGAGAAAATGCTTCTGCAATTATACTTCACATTTGTTAGATCGAATTCAGAGTATGCATCAATAGTTTGGGCACCTCATTATCAGGTACATATATCTAATTTGGAAAATATCCAACGGAAATTTTTGAAGTACTTATGTTTTAAACTTGATGGCAACTACCCAGATGTAGGTCATCCACATGATCAACTTCTTTCAAGATTTCCAGTTGCTTCACTTCAAGATCGTCGAAATAGGTCGCATGTTATATTCCTTTTCAATGTTATCCGGAACAATTTGGACTGCAGCTGCATTTTGGAGATGATACACTTTCATGTTCCCAGACTCACAACCCGGAGAAATAATAGTTTCTACCTTCCACTTTGTCGCACTAATGTTAAATTCCATGCACCTGTTTACAAGATGTGTTCGATATATAATACGATGAATGAAACCATTGACATCTTTTGCTGCAGTTTGGCATCCTTAAAAAAACTGGACTGTTCTGTTTTTTCCAATGTGTAATTTTATGTATTAAGAAAATAATTTTAGTAATACACTTAGTATATTCCTATTCTGTAATTGGATCTTGTATCTGTTGAATAGTGTAAAAAAAAAAAAAAAAAAAAAAAAAAAAACTCTATTTTTATGTACTTCTACAATCCTATTTTCCATTTCTAAAACAACATTTGTCCCTTTTTCTTCCAATATTGTATATGGTCCTTTATATACTTGTTCTAATTTGTTTTCTACTTCATTTTTTACTAAAACTTTATCTCCTGCTTTATACGAAATTGATTTTTTGCATTTTTGGTCCAGAAATGCCTTCCTTTTAATTTTCGAAATTATTGAATTATTCCTTGCCTCTTCGCATGCTACCTGTAGTCGATACCTCAACTCTTTAGGATAATCTTCGAAATTATACAGAGGATCGATTTGATTGGATACATTTGATGGTAACTGACTTTGTTTTCCAAACACGAGTTCATATGGGGTGTATCGAGTTACAGTGTGGATTGTATTGTTAAATGCAAAACACCAATATGAAACCCATGAACTCCAGGAATCCGGGTGTTTTGCCACCTGAATTCACAAATAGGCCCCTAGGTTCTCATGTGAATTTTCAAGTGCACCTAGCGTCTCATGATGATACGCACTGGAGTTAAGTTGATTAACTCCTAAAAGTTTACGACATTCCCAGAAAACAGTTGATAAAAATTCCGTTCCTTGGTCAGTTACAATGTCTTTAGGTATACCATACCGCAAGATGAAGTTATTGACAAATGACTTGGCGACTGTAGCCGCTTCTTTATTTGGTATGGGGTAACCTTCTACAAACTTACTCAATTCACATTGTATTGTTAAAATGTAACGATTATCATCTTCAGTTTGATTCAAAGGACCTACCAAATCCAAAATATTTTTTGAAATGCTGAAGTGGCTGTAGTTGTGATAGACATTGGCTCTTTATTGGGCCTCGAGTATTTATATCGCTGACAATCGTCGCATCTTTTGACAAAATTCTCGACATCTTTTTCAAGTCCTGGCCAAAAGTACTGTTTTTTGATGTTGTTATACATACGGTTGATTCCCGCATGTCCACTCGTTGGTAACATATGGAAATCATTTAAAATTAATTGTCTAGTTTCATTATTCTCAATATTTCTCAAACCTTTTATTATACAAATATTTGTGCCGACATTTACAAATTTAGTTTTCATTAGAGAAATTTGTTCAAGTAATTCTGCGCATTCAATAGTTTTTTTTATACACAATTCTGGAATTTTATATTCTCTGCATGCATTTATCAGATCTCTCAGCGACGCATCGAGTGCAGACGCTGATCGAGAATTCTGACATTTCAAATATATTCTTCGAGTACTCTCATTAGTTAGTAAATATTTGAATTTCTTCTTATGACAACCCTTTTTACTCATCGTAGCAAATTCACTACTAGGAATAGTCCGCAATTCCATCGACCCGCTAGGCCGTTTTAACAATTCCACGAATCCAGGGTGATCAATTCTGTTCTCTGTGGAATTTGTTGGTTCATCATTTTCAGTTTCCGCTTTTTGTTTGGTTCGTGCTCGCGTCATTACATACATATTATTATTATCATTTGTCACTGCATTAGTCATGGTTTTTAATTCGCTCGAGTCTATTGAAATACGAGACAGCGCGTCTGCTGTTACGTTATCAGAGCCCCTAACGTATGTTATCGTAAAATCGTATTCCTTTAACATAAGTGTAAGGGGCGAGTAATGAGGCACACACAAACAATCCAACACCACCTTTAATGACCACAACACCTTACAACCTTGTCACTTGGCTGACTGTAATATACCGACTCATCTCATCTCCTATCTTCAACCGTTCTGCATTCCGTGATTCATCATACTCGTAATCACCAACCGCCGTCCGCTTATGTTATATACTGTGTGTATAACACTCGGCCATCCTGATTCCACCGATTGTCCTCAATCGCTGCAATCGACATTCCAACCTAAAACAAAAAGAGGAATACATGCAAATCTCCTGAATAGTTTTGCGAGCAACGGCACTTTCACGAGTTGTGCGAGCAAAGGCACTCTCAAAGGATTGTGCGAGCAAAGGCACTCTCAAAGGGTTGTGCGAGCAAAGGCACTCTCAAAGGGTTGTGCGAGCAAAGGCACTCTCAAAGGGTTGTGCGAGCAAAGGCACTCTCAAAGGGTTGTGCGAGCAAAGGCACTCTCAACGGGTTGTGCGAGCAATGCACTCTCAAGGGGTTGTGCGAGCAAAGGCACTCTCAAAGGATTGTGCGAGCAAAGGCACTCTCAAAGGGTTGTGCGAGCAAAGGCACTCTCAAAGGTTTGTGCGAGCAAAGGCACTCTCAAAGGGTTGTGCGAGCAAAGGCACTCTCAAATGGTTGTGCGAGCAAAGGCACTCTCAAAGGGTTGTGCGAGCAAAGGCACTCTCAAAGGGTTTACATACCTTTCAATTTCTAAGAACGAATGTGGAAATGTTTCATGTGTTCCAGGCATACTACGGCTTCGTATGGGATTCTGGAACGAGTGGCATGAATGTCTTCTTTCACCCCATCGATATCGATCATTCTGAAGAACTTCAACCACCTTGAACGGGCCCTTGTACTTGGACCACAACTTCTTACTCTGATTGTCGTTTGCCGGTAGACTAGCTATTCTTGTTAGCACCATATCGCCCACTTGAAATCCGTCGGTCTGACGTCTCTTTTCATTAAAGCGTTCATCTTGAGTTCGTCTGTTCGCCTCTAATTTTTCACTTGCCGTTTTCCTCAGGTTATGGAGTCCATCCTCTATCGGGTTTGATGGAATGATTATGTCATCTAAATATGGTACTACACTGAACTGTCGCAACGGTTCAAAAATCTCAGACATCATTTTTTTGAAAAACACTCGGTGCATTACACAATCCAAAAGGTACACAAAGATACTCGTAGTGACCTTCAGCGGTGACAAAAGCAGTTTTATGAATGGATTCAGGGTTCAATGGAATCTGGTGATAACCAGATGCTAAATCTAGTGTAGAAAAATATTTTAAACCTCACAGAGAGTCGATCAGATCCTCAATCAGGGGTAAAGGGAAGGTCGTTTTTTTTTGTTATTTTATTGAGAGCTCTGTAATCGACTACTAGACGTTTCTCGTTATTTTTCTTATCGACTAACAGCGCTGGGCTAGCATATTCAGAACTACTTTTTCTAATGATTTTCGCAGAAAGTAGCTCTTCAATCTGTTGCCTCATGATTTTTTCATCATTTTCTGATAGCCTATAATACGGACGTTTACAAATTGGTTTTAGTGGAGTTAGTTTCAATTTTTAGTGAAACAGAGTGTACCTTACCTAGCTTGTATAAAGATGTAAACAAACAGTTCTCAAACTCGTGAATTGATTGAAATAGTTGCAGCTTTTCTGTTTCTGTTATATCACCGTGAGAAATCTGTGCATTTGTTAGGGCAGTTGCTCTTTTGAATGTTAATTCGTCACCTATTCGAAAATATGAGATTGTTCTATCCTCCGTGAAGTTTCGACCTATTATCAATTGAGTGTCGTTGAGTGATTCATCAATAACAAAAAACTTTGTATCTGATATGGAGCATTCGCCAATACTTATTTCGACGATGATATAATCGAAAATAGTTGTGAATTGACCTGTGAATCCAGCCAAATTCACAGGGCAATCCAATTGTTGAATAGTTAACAACAGCTGGACCGCCAAATTTCTTTCTATGACGGAACAGTCACTGCCTAAATCTATGAACGCTTCCACTTTTTGACCATTGATAGCAACTATTTTGTGGAACTTTTTGGAGTTGTCTTTCCTGATCATTTTGACATTCTCTGTTCTTGTTTGACTTCTCTCTTTCTTTCTACAAACAATTTCTAAATGGCCAAGAGTTTTAGAGAAATTACAGACTTTGTGCCTATGAGGGCATATTTTCCTTTAATGATTATTATTGCCACAAGTTTTACATGGGATTGACATTGAGAAGTCCGTCTTATGGTTTACGAAATGTTTACTTGGTTTAGGTATTCTGCTTGAACTTGGTCCCGCAAATGAAGACTCAATAATTTCTGTGTTTTTCGACAATATCTTATTGCGTAAATATGCAGCCAATTCATTAGTGCTCTTGATTCCTGAAGCCTCTACAGCGGACGTTATGTTTTTATCATTTATAGACCCCAATATCAGAGAAATTTTATCATCGTCAGAAAGATTTAATTTTGAATTAAAAATGTTAGCGGAATGTAGGAAGAAAAATTCATACAGAGAACTGCCTACTGCTGGCTTATGATTCATGGGGTCAGAAAATAGGGAGTACATGTCGCGTCTGCTGTGGAAAGATTCTCTAAGTTTTTGTTTCCATGTTCTCCAAGAGTATATTTATTGTAACCATCCTGGCTCATTTGCGGCTCATCTCATACCATACTCTTGCAGTTCCTTGAAGTTTACTAATCGTTTGAAAGATAATGTTTTCCGAATTCCACCCACATACGCGAGCACTATTTTCGATTGTTTCGATCCACAGTGAAACGTTGTCTGTTAAAGGATTGAACTGAGGTATAATCGCAGAAACACAAGTTGACTGTTCCCTATTTGAATTATGATGAACGTTATGTCTCACCCCTGCCGCATCATGAGCATGTCTTCTCGAGCGTGATCTACTTTTAGTGTGACGTTTGGACTTATGAGACCTTCTGTGGTCAAATCAGAGGTAGTTAATCTCGACGAACTGGGTGATTGGCGGCGACGTCTCTTCGTTGGGCGACTCTTAACATTTTTAGGTAGGCAGAATTCTTTTTCACCACTTCTGATGTAAGGGGCGAGTAATGAGGCACACACAAACAATCCAACACCACCTTTAATGACCACAACACTTGGCTGACTGTAATATACCGACTCATTACTAATCTCCTATCTTCAACCGTTCTGCATTCCGTGATTCATCATACTCGTAATCACCAACCGCCGTCCGCTTATGTTATATACTGTGTGTATAACATAAGCCTGAATTTTGTTAACCTACTCGATGGGTTTGTCATACCAAAAAGATATATTAAAGGTCTGTGGTCAGTTAAAATATGGAATTTTTTTCCAAATAAATATAGTCTAAAATGTTTCACAGCAAAAACAATAGCTGACAGTTCCTTTTCGATAGTGGCATAGTTCAATTCCGTTTCATTCAATTTACGACTTGCAAATGCGACGGGTTTATCATTCGAATCTGAGAGGACTGATCCTATTGCAAATCCAGAGGCGTCAGTTCTGAGAATGAAATTATTACTTTCTGAAAAATCTGGATATTGTAACACAGGAGGGTTCATGAGCGCATTCTTTAACGTTTCAAACGAGTTTTGACAATTTTCGTCCCACAGAAATGTAGCATGTTTCCTTGTTAACTTAGTTAGTGGCTCTACAATGTCCGCAAAGTTCTTGACAAATTTTCCATAATAGTTGGCGAATGCAACAAATCGTTTAGTTTCATTAGAATCTTTTGGGGCTGGATATTTTTTAATAACTCGAATTTCTTCTGGATCTGGTGATATTCCGGCCGGTGGAATCACGTGACCCAGATATAAAATTTCTTTTCTGAGGAATTCGCACTTACTTGGGTTCAACTTCAGATTAACTTTCCTCAACCTTTGTAATACTTTAATCAGATTTCTGTTGTGATTCGCCAAACTATTACCAAAATTGATTAGATCATCTGAATAAATAAAGCATGACTCATAATTCAACCCTGACATGGCTATTGTCATAACTCGAGAGAACGAACTAGGGCTGATTTTCAACCCCATCGGTAATCTTTTCATCTGAAATTGACCTCGTTCCGTTGTAAAAGCTGTATATGGGCGGCTGGAATGATCTAATTCTACCTGATAGTAGCCTTGTGATAAATCGAGATGCGAAAAATAAATAGTTCCTGACAACGAATCTAATATCTCGGAAATGCACGGTAATGGAAATTTTTCATCTTGTATGCGCTTATTCAAAAGTCGATAATCAATTACTATTCGCCATTTCTCGATACCACTATGATCAACTTTTTTTGGTACAATTAAAAGGGGTGATGACCACTCTGATTTCGCCTCTTCAATTATTCCATCGCCTAAAATTGCATCTACTTGTTTGTGAATTTCAGATTTTTGTGCGTGTGGCAACCGATATGGCTTAACATACACTGGACCTGCATCTTTTTGCAAGCGTATTGTTTGTTTAGAAACATTAGTGACTGTTAACGGATCACCTTGCAAATGAAACACATCTGCGTATTTTGCACAAATTTTTTGTATTGCTGTAATTTCTTCTGTATTCAAGGAATCAAGATTGACCAAATCTAATAGTTTATCAACACGTTCAACTGATTCATATTTATCATTAAAACTAAAAAAATCATATTCCGTACATTTTTCGACTTTGGGACAATAATTCTTCAACTTGACTTCCGTATCATTTACATTCAAAAATCGTACAGGCACCCTATTATTCTGAGGTACCGCTAAAATACATGCAACATACACTCCTTCTGATAATTCCTCTGGTAAAACAACACACTCATCCATTCTTTCCACGTAACAATATTTAATTATTTCACACCGAGCTGGAATAGATATATAATTATCGAATTCAGATTCTAATGATAATGTTATTCTATCAGTATTATTCCAGAACGAAAATGTGAAGTTGCTATAATCTATAGTCGCGACATATTTTATGAAAAAATCTGACCCGATAACTCCATGCATGCCACTTCCAAAATCATCAACAACTAGAAAGTTGTGATTTATGTCCACATAATCTAACTTTGAAGAAATATTTGTACAACCTTTAGAAACTGTTGAACCTGATATACCATTGATTTTTACTTTCCTCGAATTATCTATGACTTCCTGCTCACCGAGAACTTTTTCAAAAATAACACTGATGGATGCCCCAGTGTCTAATAAAAAAATAAGTTCATTCATTCTATATTTCATTCTTATGAAATTCATTCCACTCATACTCAACACAACAACATCTAGGATTTTCTCATTTTCACTCGGATTGGGAACGAAAAAACCGCTCGTTTGTTATTGAAGGCCTTGCAGCTTCGCTAGTACTAGTATCTTGTTCCTCCGTATTTGCATAATAAGCTCTATGTCCCCTATGTCTATACCTATCATTATTACCAGTATAGCGTCTACTACTTCCACGACCTTGACTTCGCGTTATACTTGAATAATTACGGACAGCATTATTATCTTGTCTATATGTTTGCCTGCCATTCCTATTGTAACTATAACTACCCGAGTTCAAACCTCTATTACTACCCCGGTGATGATCCCTACCGGAATATGAATAATAATTATTGTCTCATTCCCCCATGTGAAACATTTGAGGCTGAGACATAATTGCTCTTGAATTTTCTTCATCCTTCGCTGCATTTATCGCTTCTTTCAAATTTGAATAATTTCTAGCTTTGCTTATAGTTCGCATTCCACTAATTCTCAAGCCATTGGCAAAAGTATTAACAGCGATTTTTTCGTTAACTTTTTTGAGTGTTCCTATTGCATTATCATCATGATCTGCCTGGGCTTAGGTTAAATTCACGATGAGTTGCTCAATAGTTTTCCCATATTCCTCAATTGACTGATCGTTTTGTCGAATTGAATGTAGCTCAGTTGACAACGCTGTTGCGGATTTCTTCGTTATAAGATGAACTTTCATATCGTTAATCAAATTTTCTGTTGAGTTATATGACTTCTCTAACCGTAATTTCGCACTATGGGAGAGTTTTATTTTCAAAACATAATTAATCAAGAGGTTTTTACCATTATCATCCAACAATCCACTATATAATTCGATAGCATCGATTAACTGATTTGTCTTTTCCTCAGTGCCGTCCATGCAAGGCAATAAGGACGTTGCCGTTTTCAAATCAAATTTTTCACCCATATTTGAATTTTCTATCCTATCACTATTTCCTGAATTGGTCCTAACTAGTCTTTCTGAGAGTTTTTCTCGAATATCAGCAATAATTATTTCGCTATCTCTAATAAAAATTTTGGCCTGCTTTATTATATCAGGATCACTTGGTAACTTATTGAAATCTTTCCTCAAATTATCTAAATCTGTAACTATAATTTCAAGTTCTGCAAGCTTACCTTTTGATACATTTATGTTTTGACGTCTTTGTTGGTTATCTTTATCAATATTACGTTTAAATACTTTTATGCCCTCATAAAACTCTTTGAACACATCTAACCTATTCATCTGTAAATATTCCTAACTTTTTTTCTTCTTGATTCTAACTAAAATTTGAACTTATCTTATATTCTGTCCATTTTCTCGTGTCTTTGATTTTCCTTCTGCCGAGAACTAATCTGCTCTCCTAGTATCCTGTCTTATACTTGTTCGTGACTCCTCGTTATTTCCCGACGAATTTTCTTCTCCAGCATCTTCTTTGCTCTGCACCAGATATATGCTACGATTCCAACAATCAGCAAACAAACGGCAACTACTCCAATGATCTCTGCGAGTGTAAAATTATGGCCGGTAATACCACCCTGTGCCGATATTCCTCCACTGTTTCCTGCTCGACTGACTATCACCTCTTCTTTGGATGTCGTACTTTCCATTTCTCGACTTATTTGTGAAATTCAGTCTGCTTTGATGTGGTTTCTTCTTTGGATTTCTTCTCAATATGTCTGTGAAGCTATACTGGCTATACTTAGCCAAATAAGAACTCTTTAATTCACATCATTCATGCAATACATAGCAGTGTTCTCATTCATGTCTTATTAGTATATCCTTCTAAACGATTGATCTTTACTCTGCCTAACTATGTGTTCTAATTGATATGTTTACATCGCTAATATTATAAAATAAGATCTAATAACAATAATCACCTTGGGAAGTTGTGTTGATGATTCTGAAGGTTCTACTTTATTGTTTAATAATTTATTTTGTTATACATTCAAATCATCATCCACTACAGTAGTGAATTCTGACTATTGAATGACAAAAGGCGCCACTTGATTTGATATAGGCAAAACCAAGAAAGTTATAGTAAAATTCAGTCTAGCTTCATGAAAAAGAAATTGAAGAAAAAACACTGTGTGAACTCAGATATTGTTCAATGAGGATCAAACTCAGTTTTCTGTTACCTACAAGGTAGATTGCTGTCTGAGTAATATGATAGATTTCAAAATATTCTCAGTAAAAATTACTAGGTATGACCTGTGTACTCATAAACCCTGAAAATCCCTTTTATAGTACTATAAACCGGATGCACATATTATTATTATGCTTAAATCATGAAATGGGCATCAAGCAACCTATTGAATATCATAAAAAAATAATGGTGAAGAATACTAGACATTGAGACATCCTCAAAAAAAAAATGGTAAATTCCATGGTAAGTATTGACTTAAATTTTTGGGTGGCTTTCTTACTCAAGCCACATGTTAGAATAGGGCAACTAGCAGGGTGGCATCCTGACGGTGTTCTTAGCCTGTTTGGCCAGACTCTTCAATGGCCAGTCCCCAGAAGAAAGATGGCCCCCTTCTGATGGAGTCTAGCAGGTGAGATCCAGGTCCCAGCGAGCAAGAGGCAGCTTCCAAGTGTCGACACTGCGAATCCTGGTGACACAGCGAAGACTGATGACACAGCGAAGACTGATGACCCAGTACAGACAGATGAGCCTGTGGAGACCGAAAGGACAGGGAAGCCTTATGAACCTGGGCAGTCCGAAGAGTAGGGAAGCCTGATGAGCTTGTGCAGTCTGAAGAGCAGTCTGAAGAGTCTCTGAAGAGTAGTCTGAAGAGTCGTCTGAAGAGGCAGGGAAGTCTGATGAGCCGGCGCCGGTTGAAGAGCCTGCAGAGCCTGAGATGCCTGCAGAGACGACCGAGCCAGAGAAGGTAGACGAGCCGCTGAAGTATCGTGAGCCTGCAACGTCTGATGAGTCTTTGAAACGTCTCCTGTTCCAGAGATGGAACCTCTCAGTAGAGACTAAGATGGCCGCGTGGTCGACACGGGGTACCAAGAAGGCCCACAGATCTATCGGAATAGATGCCAATAAATAACCAGCCCCATATAATAGAAGGAATTAACCACTAGATTTCTCAATGTTCAAAAACTTACCCCAAGAAGAATGAGCGATGCTCATCTTGCCGAGAATGAATGTCGAAGTGGCGTCTCGACACTTTGGGAGGGATTGCCTTCTGCGCTTTTTCAGAACTTTACATCCCAAAAACTAACAATAAAAAACAGGATACAACTCATATGCAACCTCTGCGCACTAAAGGAAATACAGGATGGCTTTAAGCGCCCTACATGTGACTAAAATACTGACTTGTGATTCGCCCAGAATGAAATGACAGCTACTGAACAACCGAGCATCCGACATCTTCCGACTAGGATTCCACAGGGCCAGAATGAACAGATGCGACACGACCTTGACACATACATGGAACATTGCTCTTCGCCTGTCAAATGGATGACTAGCGCCAGTACCCTGGAAGTCATTGAACTATCCTGGCTGCAGTGATTCACTTTACCGTCCAACTGTTCGCTGCAGGTTCGGTGTAGGTCAGGTGCAGGTTAGGTGTAGGTCAGGTGCAGGTATCCTTGCCTTCATCATTTGACAATTGGCAATCAACTTGATGAAAACGTCTAATGACATTCCTATATTTCAATGACAGTTCAACAATAGTAAACAAAACGATAATCATTGAAATTACTGATTCAAGTATAAGAACCATCGAATCCCAGGTAGCAGAGTGACGTCCAATTGACGTCATTTTTTGGTCATAAAATGACGAAGTGGACGTCCAAAAATGACGTCTGAGAGACCCCATAATGACGTCAAAATGTCACAGCCATATGACGTCATACTTTGACGTCATAATGACGTCGCAGAATGACCAATGAAGGACGAAATAAAAAAAATTAGGAGGTTTATATATATACGGTATTATTAGTACATGATAATACATACAAACCTTTGATGACATTCATTTTGTAACTATACACGTTGTGGTAACTTGGTTGATGGTCCTCTCGGGCAGTCCTGTTGAATCCTATGAATCTCTATATGACAATATCGTTAGCTACTCTTATTTGTACCTAAAATTATTTAGCGAGCGTCGGCGAGATGTAAGCTGAATAAACTTATTTTTAGCTAAACTATCAATTTCTGAGAAATCCTCTGCAACAGGTCGATTTTATTTCCGATTTGCCACATTTGAAAGTAAGAATCATATATATACTGGGTGATCCATGTTTAAGTTAAGACGTCCTCGGCAATTTTTTCAATTGGAAACAATAATGACCTATATAAGATATACATTCAATTTTTGAAATATCCATTGAAATCTGAATTTAAAAATATATCACACATAGGGTTTGTATACAGTGTGTCCGTTAAATTGAGTCATCTCGCGTGAAGTAAATAAAGTAGCCAATCAATGTACTTATAACCATACAATTCCTTGCTGAGGAATCTCCCAAAATAGGTCGATTTTCATCTTAAATTACGTTATTGGAAAAAAATTGAATATACAGGGTGATTCAAGTTAGAGTTACAACGTCCGCGACCATTTTTTCGAAGGAACACCCTATGAATTATTCGATTTTTGGAGTCTTTATAAAAAGCTGGATTCAAAAATATATGAGTCTGTATACCAGTGCGTTCGTTGGATTAAGTTCTTTTGCGAATTCGCTATTAAATTTGTTGAAAATTAAAGAAATATTTTTTCTTTAGAGAATAATGCTCGAAGCCGTAGAATTTTATTTTCATTCAAGCTTTATCTCATATTTAATCAATATATACAGAATGATCCGTGTAGGAGAAATTACGTCATCTCCATATTTTAATGGTGATCTAATTTTACGAGAGAACTGAATTTAACGAACGCCCTGTATGCAAACCCTTTGTGTGATATACATTTGATTACGAAAATTCAATAATATATATCCGTTTGAAAAATGTGTCGTGTACGTCATAATACAAACGTGTATCATCCAGTATATTTAATGATTCCTCCCTATAAATGTCGAATTAGAAATAAAAGCCTCCTCTGTTTTCTCAGAAATATATGAGATAGATAGATATTGGATAATAATGAATTTATCCACTACTTCACGCGAGAGCATCTGATTTATTGGACGCATACAATCCACATGATTGTGTTAAACATATTAGAATTCCGCTTTCCATGGTTATTCCAAAGATTGAGTAATATAATTATATAAGGTGCTCTATATAAAAAAAATTGTCGTTATGGTCATAACTCAAACGTGGATCACCATGTATGTATATTGAATTTTTCTCATGAATATATGGCAAATTGAAAATGAAAATTGACCGTTTTCAGAAGATTCATCAGTACTCACGAAAACACTGTATATACAAACACACATTTAGTATGTACAATTAACAAACGATGAAAAAGTAAGAAAGCGACTAATTTTTTTTTATTTGGTCGGATATATGACTTTGTAGGGACGTCATTAAGACGTCCAATATTGAACGTCAATAAGACGTCATGAAATATGACGTTATTTTTTGGTCCCTCTGAAGTCGAGGACGTCATTGACCAATAATGACCTGAAGAAGACGTCATTATGACGTCATTCCACTTACCTGTGCTACCTGGGATATGGAAGAACAAGAAAATATACCAGCTAAATAATGCACAGAGGCCAAACACCAATCAAAGTCAAGGTCTTGGAAGAAATCCCTGAAGCACAATAATCACACCCAGATTGAAAGAATATCCTGAACCAGGTGAGTACTTTCTGATTGTTATTTGATCGATCAAATTGTTATATTTACATGTATTTTCACGTCTTAGATGTCTGATCGACTAAGGGAACAATACTATCTAGTGTCATGTAAATATGGAATATAAATAAAGAATTTCAGATAAAGCTGATTAATGATTTAATACGTGAATTATAAAGATGGAACTGAAAATTCGAGGAAAGGCAATTTTCACGTTACACTTGGAATTGAATTATGTGGGAATTCTGTCATGAAAGAGATCAATTATGAAAGAATTATCATTCTTGAATCTCACATTTCATTCAACGCCCAAAAAGATTACATGTGGCACTTATGTTGGTTATTGAGAACCACCAATGAGATAATCTGTAGGGTTGGTTAGTAAGTGATCATTAACTACTCAGAATCAGGGTGGTATTGAATACATAGGAACATCCTATCACAAATACTTGTCCAGTGAACACAAACATCCCTGGGATGTCACATTGATGTCTCGCTAAGTGTAGGGACTAACACCTTCTATATGATATTCCAGAGTGACTTTGATTGATAATACATCTGGGAATTGGAAACAAGGGAGGATGGTAAAAAAATGATAGTTGTTTAGGGAGTGATGTGACAGCGATAATAAAAAACGATTCATTCAATAGTGTATTGTGTTTCAATAATTGGTGAACACCACCAAATTGGTGACCCCGACTAAGAACAGTTCACTTATTATCTTAAAAAGAGACTCACAAAGACAAATACAAAAGAAATAAGAAATGAATACACATCATATAGAAACAAACTGAATCAAATAATTAAACAAAACAAAAATCAATACTACAAAGATAAATCAACTGACGCTAAAGGAAATGGGAGAAAAACATGGGATATCATCAATGAAGTAACAAATGAAAATACAAAAAAACAATCACTCAACAGTATACCTATCAAAAACTCAAAAGGTGAAACGATAAAAAACAATAAAACTAAAACGGATATTTTTAATGAATACTTCACCAGTGTTGGAATAGAAATGGCCAAAGAACTTAAAAAATAGAAACTCTTTCTGAGAACTTCCTCAATGATCCACCGATCTCAGCATCAGTTTTTCTTCAACCTGTCACTTATAATAAGATTATTGTTCTAATGGCCAACTTGAAAAATAACTGTGCCCCCAGCCCTGACGGTATCACTAGTAAACTCATTAAAAGTATCCAGAAAGAAATAGTTTTTCCTTTAGTTCATGTTATAAACCTTCCTTATGAAAATGGGAAAATTCCTAGGCAATGGAGAGAATCCCTAGTTACCCCAGTATATGAATCAGCCGAACACAATGTCTTGAATAATTACCGACCTATCTCTGTGATAAATAATTTCGCAAAGTTATTTGAACAAAGTATCAAAAATAGACTAACAGCTTCTTTACCAAACATGATGTTATTACAGATAGGCAATTTGGCTTTAGAAACAATTCAAATACTGAGAAAGCAGTTCTGGATTTCATTGAGAAAACTGTCAATGCCTTGGATAGATCAGAACAATGCCTAGCCATTTTTCTTGATCTGGCCAAGGCATTTGATACTGTATCACATTATTTTTTGCTAAAAAAATCAGAGAATTTTGGAGTTAGAGGTATTGTACTCAATTTGATGAGAGATTATTTATTGCAGAGATCGCAAATCGTAAAAATTGAAGACTGTCTCAGTAAACCAATTGATATCAAAATTGGAGTTCCGCAAGGAACAGTATTGGGCCCGGTACTTTTCCTCGTATACATCAATAGTATAACTTCAATAAAAAATTTCAAAGGAAATATAATATCATATGCTGACGATACAGCTTTATTATATAGGGGAGACTTGTGGCAACAATTAAAAGCTGACTCAGGAAATGATCCACGAAATCTACAAATATGGCTCAATTATAATCTTTTAAGTCTTAACGTGAGTAAAACAAAATTCCTATCGTTTTCGATCTATGAATCCGAACAACCTCTCTTTAACCATCTAACAATACACGATTGTAATGACACAAACAAGTGCACTTGCCCAACTGTAGAAAACACATCAAATATGAAATATCTCGGCATTATACTAGATCAGCATCTACAGTGGGATGATCACGTGACACATGTAACAAAAAGGCTCAGACAACTTATCCATAAATTTTATGGTATCAGAGATATCCTGAATAAAAAAAATCTTTCAATATTATACAACTCCCTGGTTGAATCGGTCATTAGGTACTGCATAACAGTGTGGGGAGGTCTGTATGAAAATTCCTTGAGTAAACTGCAATCAACCCAGATTTCCTATTGAAAATAATATTGAAAAAAAACTTCATTCCACCGATCAGCTCTATAAGAATGTTGAAAAACTTGATGCAACAGGATTATATATTTATCAGTCTCTGATTTGGATGTTCCATAATAAACAAAAATATATCACTCCCAAAATTAAGCAAACCCGATTCGCTGAAAACAAGTCTATGATATTACCAATTAACCGGAAAGCACACACACAACGATATATATGTACCTAAATTGTACAATTTCCTGCCATACAACATAAAAACTCCCACCTCTTTGAAAAAATACAAAACAATAATGGAAAAATTTATATATGAAAATAAAAACTCTCTCTTCTCGTTTTGGTTAACTAAACCCTTGTTTCTCACCTCATTCTCTCTCACCGCCTTCTTTTTTTTTGCTATTGTTATTATTCTCGTAATCTAGAATCTCTTTTATTTTTGTTCATATTCCTTAATATTATTGAAATCTGCTACCTACCGCTAAATTTGATGAATCATATAAACCACTCCAAACTCATAGCAAGGCCACAACACAAGCATTTTAAATGCTTAGGTGGGTTGTTCGTTTTTTTGGAAGTGGAACACATATTTGAAACTTGAACTATGTTAATTCTGTAAATTATGATATGTTTATGAATTGAATTGAATTGAATTGGATTCAACCAAAATGCCTGACGAAGTGATTCCGCCGCGAGAAGCCAATTTTTCAGTTGCCCGGGTGTCTGTGCATGCTCCACCGTTTTGGCCAGAGAAACCAACACTATGGTTCTCGCAGTTGGAAGGGCAGTTTCATCTGAGTGCAATCAACAGAGATGAAACCAAAATTTTTATATATCATATCTCAGTTGGAAAGCCGTTACGCAGTTGAAGTGGAGGATATCATTACAAATCCGTCAGCCACTGGCAAATACGAAACGTTGAAACGTGAGTTAATTCAACGCTTAGCAATATCCCGAGGACAAGAGTTGCAACGGTTGTTGGAACATGAAGAAATTGGTGATCGAAGACCATCGCAATTCCTTCGACATGTAGGAAGTCTCGCAGGTACCAATTTAAACGGACAATTTTGTTCGCTCTTTATGGCTGAATCGATTACCTAATGAAGTACGGGCAATTTTGGTTACACAAAGCTCTTCAACATCAGACGATGTCGCTCAACTAGCTGACAAGATTATTGAAGTGTCACCCAGTTGTCAGGTATATATTTAGGAATAATGAAGATAGTGTTAGGGGCAAGGTTTTGATAAGCAGGGTTCATGCAAAAGATAAAGTACTTGCCACTAACCCTCCCAGCTGCTCAGTTAGGGTGTGGGTACGGTTCATGTATTTTTGAATTATACAGGGTGATTCAAAAGTAAGCGGCATCCTTTCAGAGGCGTATTCCTTGCTTGAAAATAAGGCAAAAAGTTCCTATTGATAAGGATCCGAAAATGCTTCCTAAGGGAGCTACGGCCCTTTGAATAGGACACCTCAAAGACGGTTTTTTCTCTATAACTTTAAAATCCTTCACAACAAATTTTTAAAAATTGGTGTACGGCATAAACATTCGATGGTAAATAGGACTCCGTATTCGAAATTTCAGAATTTCATTCAGGGGCGTCACATGCGGGAGAGGGTAAGTGTAAAAATATCCCTTCTTCTCCGGATATTCAGGTTACTGTGATTTCGTTTGGAAATTATTTCGAATACGGAGTCCTATTTACCATCGAATGTTTATGCCGTACACCAATTTTTAAAAATTTGTTGTGAAGGATTTTAAAGTAATAGAGAAAAAACCGTCTTTGAGGTGTCCTATTCAAAGGGCCGTAGCTCCCTTAGGAAGCATTTTCGGATCCTTATCAATAGGAACTTTTTGCCTTATTTTCATGCAAGGAATACGCCTCTGAAAGGATGCCGCTTACTTTTGAATCACCCTGTATAAATAACAGTATATAATGAAAGGGGTAAATTTTCCGGTGCGCCACTGATTTTCCGCTAGCCAAAATCAGAAACCACCCTGATGAAAGGGATGAACCTCTGCTATCGGTAGAGTCAATACTTCACAAATATCTGGTAAAATTTACAAGTCCCCTGGGGTTGATTGATGAAGAAATAATAGTCATACACCTTGAAACTATCTATTCAAATCATATGATAACACCATATATAGTTATGTAACTGAAGTAACATTCAAGGGAGCATTCAGATTTCAGATATATAGTTTTGTTTATTGAATTGATGCAAATATAGGGAAGGTCCTGAGGAGGGCTATTCATGTGACGTCACGAGGATAGCGTACAACTTAATATTGAATGTTAAATATTATACAGGTATATGGAGCATTCCCTTATGTTTTATGGTTTGACAGACTTATCTGAATGCTCAGTGGAGCTCCTATGGCGTTACTTATGATTGAATCCCTCTTCTCTCTGGTCAAGGCAATCAGGCCTCAACTGGAAGACTGCTCGTTGTCGAAGACACAGCAAAAACTGCAGGTATTCTCGTTAACCAATGTAGAAAACTCCAGACAAGTAGTGTAGATGTATATGATATATACCAGCACGAGTCTATGGTCCAGACATACAATGACCAGGGACTAGGGTGAACAGTAGTACTATAGTACTAATAGTGGGATGAAGCCTATGCCTATGGCAAGAACTAGGAGTAGGACTAGGACTAAGACTAGGACTAGGACCCTAAAAATAAACAAAACTAGTCTGAGTTCACTTCAATTGATTGCATAATGATAATGCTGACTGACAAAGATGATACTCACTTACTTACTTACTTACTTACTTAATCTTTATTTTCCTTTCAGACAATATTACATTGTATAGGAATCGTCACAATATGAACTCATAATCTATCTTAAATCTAGTATCACAAGTGGGTATAGTAAAGTAATGATCAAAAAGCAGTTCACAAAAAATCATGGACGGAATAGTGAGATTTCAGCAAAAGATATTCTTTTAATTTTATTTTGAATGTTTGGTCGAGGAAATACATTTGATGTTTTGTGGGATTTTGTTATAAAGCATTGGGCCCATGTTGTTTGGAGATTTAAATGTGAGCGTTTTTGTAGTAATAGGCAGGTGTTGGTTATCTTTTGATCTAGTGTTAAAATTATGAACTTGAGAATTTTTCACAAAACTTTTGTTGTTATGAACATAAACACACATTTCGAAAATATACAGACATGCAAGTGTTAAAATTTTCAATTCTTCAAAAATAGTTTTACAGCTATCAGTACGTGATTCGAAGACCATTGTTCTAATAATTTTTTGCTGAGCCATAAATACCTCAGCCGAGTGAGCTGACCAACCCCAAAAGCCAATACCGTAACTTAATCGCGTAATATACCATCAGTAATTGTTGACGAGTTAAAATTTCTCGCAGATTCCTCATAAGAAAATTTTGCGAAGATAAGGTTCGAGTCAAGCTATCACAATGAATTTTCCAATTCGAAGTATTGTCCAAGTTCAAACCAAGAAATTCAACAGAAGATTGTTCGGATAAATTTTCATTTTCATATTTAATATTCAATGTCGTGCATGTTTTGTGACTACTGCGGAACCTGATATATTGAGTCTTCTCATTATTCATATAAAGGGAATTTTTGCAAAACCAATTGTTTATATCCAGGAGTGTATTATTACAATAATATTCTAAAGTTTCATCAGATTTATGAGATATTATCAAAGAAGTGTCGTCTGCGCAAAGAGTGAATGACACGTTTTCAGAGGAAGTTTCTACATCGTTAACATAATAGAAGGAATAATATTGGACCCATTATAGACCCCTGTGGTACACCTACGGCAGTATCAAGTGAAGAAGATGTGATGTTTTGACGAAAATTCATCTCATTTGTATTTGTAATACTCACAAACTGCTTTATATTGCATAAGAATGTTTGAATCCAATTGAGCGCTGAACCTTCAATACCAAATTTTCGTAATTTATTAATGAGTATAGTATGATCAACACAGTCGAATGCCCTGGTCAAATCACAGAAAATCCCCACAGGGCACTCGCCCGTGTTGATCAAGCTGACGATTTTGTCATAAAATGAATGAATGGCAGTAATTGTACTTTCATTTTCTTGAAATCCGTGCTGGTTTTCAGAAATTTTGTCATTTTTACTAAGATAGGCAAGTAGACGCTCTGAATAGGCATATTCTAGGATTTTTGAGAAAGTCATAGGGATAGTCACAGGTCTATAGTTCTCGATATTATGTGTTTCCCCCTTTTTGTGTATCGGTATTATTTTTCCAAGTTTCAGGTTGTCTGGAAAAGTTCCGTAACAAAACGACAAATTGACTAAATAGGTGATAGGCTTGACAATATATACAAGAACCTTTTTGACTAGAAAATTAGGGATTTCATCTGCACCAGAAGAGGTAGTATTTTTGAGTTTCTTCACAAGAACATTATAGAGTTCAACTTCGGTATATGGTTAAAGTAAAAATTGGTTTTCTTCGATTTTAGAATCAAGTTTGGTTTTGTTATCCTCAATATTTAGTTTATTTATCTTGTCCAATATTTTTATAGGTGCTTGTTGGAAATGATTATTGAACATATCACTCACAATTGATGGATTCACTATTATGTCGTTTTCAGCTTTCAATGCTATATTATAATTTTTCTTATGTTTACCGGAAATCTCGGAGACTACTCTCCAGCAAGCCTTATTCACGTTATTAGAGCTGAATATTTTTGTTTGATAGTATTGCTTTTTTGCTTCCATAACCAAATCCTCATGTCTCTTTTAGCAGTGAGATATGAGGATCTCAATTCTGGAAATAGCCTTGATAGTGTATGAGCATCTTTCAGTTTAGAACTTGATTCGCGAATATCCTCATTAACCCATCCTTTTTCACTATTGTGTGAACGTTTCAGTATCAACGGGAAAAACATGTCAAAATCATGACGAAACGTATCACAGAACAGTGAAAAAGCTAAGGATACATCTCTACAGTGATAAAGATTGATCCAGTTCTCATTATTGAGCTCTTTCGCAAAATTCTGTATGGCAAAGTCAGGGTAACACCTCTTCTGTAAAGATATATTGGGAATTTTCAAATCAATATCAAATTCATACAGTAAAGTCCTGTGATCTGAAACGAAATTGTCATGTACACAGATCAGGCCACCATTGATATTCGTAAAAATGTGATCTATTTCAGTTACACTCGATCCCGCTACACGAGTTGGCCAGCCCCCCTCGTGATTGAGACCACAGCTCAAAAAAACATTATCAAGTTGATCAAAATTAGATGAACGACTACGACTATCAAAATTAAAATCCCCGCAAATTACAATATGCATTTTTGGTTCGAGAATATATTCTAAAATATCGTTTATGCCTTCAAAAAATATTTTTGCGTCTCCAGAAGGAGACCTATGAATATTCAGAATGGTTAGTCTTATATTATCAAATTTGCAAGATACAGCACAGGCCTCAATGTACCTCTTTCGTAGCTGAGGGTTATTTTAACAATTCCGATGTTGTGAATTGTCCGTGTCAGTTATTTCCACAATGGTACTTGTTGAATTGACAAGACAGGAGCTTTTGGCTTCATATCCTGCAGAGCAGAAAATATGATTTCATTCAAAATACAAACATCCAATATTGGTCCGATACGTAATGAATCATATAAAGTTGAAATTCTTCAAATCCATACAGAGATGATCGAAAAATTCGATAGAGGTAAATCAAACGGCCATACACTCCCACAAGTACCAAGGAAAAATCAAAAGTGAAAAATTGAAATGTCAGTCAGATATCAAAAATATGAAATGCCACTGCTGTCAATTGCATCAATACGCGAAACTGGTTCCTTAGATCATACAGGAATCTGAGAATAGTTCTGTGACATATTAAACTTGAAGGAACGGTGCTGACAGTATTTTCATGATGACTGATGACTGTTGGCTGGCGCTGAATAATTTATAAGGATGGTGCGAGCAGATTCCAAGTGAGTGGGTGACTGATCTCTGCCAAGTGTAAAATCATCCATGAAAATTTTTATCGTGAGTTCGGATCAGTTGAAGTTCATAAAAACCACTAAAGCATCAACTCAGATCTCGAACTAAATTGATATTCATACGGAATAGATACTCGACAAACAAAATCTAATCAGTGCTTACACCATCCGGATAAACATTTGATGAACAACTATTCGTGTTGCTGCTAAGGAAAAAGTTACGGTTTCACAACTGCTTGCAGACATTCGTGTTCTCAAGACGAAATATCGCTGACGTATTATGAGCCCATCTCGGGTCAGAAAGAAAGTATCTGTACTGAGAAAATATCTCACATGTTATCTGTCAACTCTGTCATTGAATATTGACTTATAATTGTCAGAAATCGTTTGTCAATTGATTTAATCATTGCAATAAAAATAAAGTGAACAATGATGGATCATTATATTTACATATCTTACTGAGCACAGAATATAATGTATGCGAAATTGTTTGAAATAAAGGTGAGTACAGGGGGCGAAATACTGAAAGATAGTTCATAATACAGCATAACATGAAGTTATCATATAGCACAGTGAACATGATACCGAGTGTGACATCGATCTGATACTTAAGAACACGAAATTCAATGATTCCAGAATAATAATTACGGAGAATTCGTAGTGCAAAATAAAACCGTAACAAATCCCTTCTCCACTCCGGGAGGCATTAAAGTTCCATGGACATTAATGACGATAAGAAATTCCAAATGCAAACACAAAAACTTCAAATATTGAAAGCCAACAGATCAAAGGGAAAAAAATCAGCTTCACATTCTCAATCAAGTTGAACTCAGACCAGTAGAGATATTTATTACCAAAATATAAGTTGCCATAATGCTATATGCAACAACAAACCTACTGAAAGTAGTGAATCTGTAGTAGAACTTTGAAGTAGTCAAGTTAAAGGCTACGCTGTGGTCCATCTGCAGGGGTCGCCACGGTTGAGATTCGGACCGGGTTCAGAGGGGTCTTCGAGTAAAGATGAGGAGTCGCGCCGGTGATCAGCTCCGAATCTGGTCCAATCCGAATCGCAACACGCAGACGTCCAGCTGCAAAAGAACCACAGGAGTGTAAAACTCGTCTACGTTGTTAGATGACCGAAAAAAAAAAATTAATTTAGAAATTTTGGGATATATACCCAGGACCTCCAACAAGCCCTAGTGTGATATAGGACACACCAGCCTGAAACAGCTCTGACGCTAGAATAAACAAAAAATCTCCATAAACAAAAATATATTCGGGATTGTTCCTTGACCATAACACCGCGGACAATCTTGCGGCTCAACGGTTCCGAAGAAATCAAAGTAGGGTGAAATGAGGCCTCAGCACTGTGGCGGGCGCCCGTAGGCAACTCGCGATTCCGCCGGGCCAAGTCCTCACGACACATCTACCCAATTTCAACAGAACGTGCCATTGAAGGTAGTCGGTCCGCAACCAGCCCGCGCCTGTTACGGTTAGGTCCCTACCAAAAAAAGTCATTAGCAAAGTTACAAAAAAAGTAGTTATACGCACGAATTGTGTCAAGTTGGATCGATCTGGTGATGACATAGCAAAAAGGGATAGATCAAACGGCTCAGTTTCAGATTTAACTGTGACAACAAACTGGAAAAAATATCCATGCAAAATAAAATGATCTACGAAGTAGGATGAGTATTCAATCTATCAAATCCCTCACTGGAGGATATCAGTGCTCATGTTGACAAAAATAGCTCCAAAATATGCAACAGTACAAAGCTGAAAACCTAAATACAAAAGCACTGAAGATGACTGTAAGAATATAAATCCCATGACTAACAAATAGCAACATAAGGAGTTTCAATTAAGAACAAAAATTCTATACAGTCTGATTAATACTCATTCCACCTAATGGTAGACTCAATACCAAATGTTGCAAACAACAATATAACATGGCAAACGAAAAATATCCAGTTGTGTGACACTAAAATCATAGGATATCAACTCATATTAGGTAGCGGTAACTCAAGAATGTACCCAAATTGCAACAGACGTACAAAGTTCACTAAATATGGAAAAATTAGAGAATACCTAGCCACCATCGACAAGTTGACATAACAATCGAAAGGTTGACACAATATCTGCAAACAGCAAAAAATCGAACAGACGTGTTTCTGTCGTGGTCTTGAGTTTATACATTGCTGTACAAGCTACCACTAATTGGGAACTGTGTCAGTTCAAGTATCTTTAAGCCAGAGCTAGGAATAGCCAACTTCTACCCCAAGGTTACTCTTTGCAGAGAACAAAAATCAAACAGAGGTGTTTCTGTCGTGGTATCGAGTTTATATATTGCTGTACAAACTACCACTAGTTGAGAACGGTATATAGTTCAAGTATCTTTAAGCAAAAGCTAGGGATAGCCAACTTCTACCCCGAGGTTACTATTTGCAGAGAACAAAAATCAAACAGAGGTGTTTTGGTCGTGGTATCGAGTTTATAAATTGCTGTACAAACTATCACTAGATAGTTCAAGTATCTTTAAGCCAAAGCTAGGGATAGCCAACTTCTACCCCGACAAGGTAATCTGAAACTGAGTGATATGCTAATACTGAGTGATAGGCTGATAGTGTGTGGATAGATCAAAGAATGATGGATTAGTCAGATGTTTCATCATCTGGTGGATGCGATTTCAAGTCCTTACCGTGCCATACAGACGTTCTCCCTTCATCGTCTCTCAACTCATATGTCCAAGGTGATACAATTTTGACAATGTCCAAGGTATTTTGCGGATAATCTTGCCGTGAAGTTTTTAGATGCATCCGAGATTGCATAATTTCGTCTCAAAACCTTTTGTCTTATAGAAAATTTCACAGGTCGCCGACGAAGATCATAATGCTGCTTACTCTTCTGATGGGCCTCCATAATTCGGGCTTGAACATCTATATAAATACGAGAGAATGCATTTTTTTTATGTTCGGCAGAACAAACTGGAAAAGGAGAGTCACCAGGAATGTAAATTCCGTTTTTCCCATCAAGAGATACTTCACGCCCAAAATTAACAAAATTTGGAGTTAAACCAGTCGTTTCATGTTTGGATGACCGAATAGCATAAGCAATCTTCTGAAGATACAAGTCCCATATCTTATGATTTTTCGAAACATATGCCGTGAGCATAGTTTCAATAACACGGCTCACTCTCTCAGTAGGATTAGACTGAGGATGATAATCAGCAGTATAAGCAATATCATAATTGTAGGTTTTTGCAAGATCTTTGAAAAGTTTACATTTGAATTGAACACCGTTATCTACAATGATTGTTTTGGGTGCGCCAAACATGAGAACGACTTGCTCTTCCATAATTTTGACTACATTACTCGCGGCAGCAGATCTTGAAGGAAAAAGTAGAACAAATTTACTAAATGCATCACATACAGCCAAAATATATGCAAATCCCTTTGAACTTCGAGGCAAGAGGCCCATTAAGTCGGCACTGATAAGTTGCCATGGTTTATCAGCAGTGGGAGTCTTACTCAACATATGTCCTGACAATGGTTTCTGCTCAGGTTTGATCGAATTGCAAACTTGACAACGGCGAACGTACCTTGTCACATCAGACTTGAGTTTTGGCCAAAAATATTTGTTTGCAATACGAGCTACTGTCTTATAAATACCAGCATGACCTGCAACAGGATCGTCGTGATGTCTTTCAATGATTTCTGAGCGTCTTTCCTTGGGGACAACTAATCTCCACTCATCAGCTGGACTTGACAGTTCAGGGTATGGGGAACGAACAAACTTGAAAACTTGATATTCATCGTTCACACGAAAACAAGGATAACGAGCCGGGTTCTGCCTTATTCCATTTGCTAACTTCTGGTACCATCGATCAGTACTACTCGAGCAATCGAAATTCTCGGAATCTTTCAACTTTAAATTATCGACACCCACAGAATCAACAGAAATAGAAACAGACCTAGACAGAAAGTCAGGACACGCATGCTCAGATCCACGACGATGAATAATCTTGTAATCAAATGGTTGAAGACGCAATGCCCATCGACCTGACCTACCTTGAGGATCTTTCAAACTATGAAGCCATTGTAAGGAATGACAATCACTGATGATGATGAAATGGTAGCCTTCCAGGTAATGCTGGAGTTTCTCCACTGCCCAAATAACAGCTATACACTCTCGTTTCGTGGCACTATATTTTCGCTCCTGAGCAGCTAATGATCGAGACAAATATGTAATAACCTTCTCACCATCATCAAAGTTTTGGCTCAAAACAGCTCCAATTCCATAGGCTGCGGCATCAGTTTGGACATAAAAAGTTCTACTAAAATCTGGACATGTAAGAATAGGTGCACTAACCAAACATTTTTTCAAGAAACGAAAAGATGTTTCGCATTCTTCAGTCCAGCAATATTTGACATTCTTCTTTGTTAGATCACATGATGGTGCTACGATTGACGAAAATTGAGGTACAAACCTCCTATACCAGGAAGCGGTACCAATAAACTGTCTCACCTGTTTTGGTGAAGTAGGGGCTCGAATATTCAAAATAGCTTCCACCTTGGAAGGATCTGGACGCAGTCCATGACGATCAACTATATAACCCAAGTACTTCAACTCAAGACGGCAAAAATGACATTTATCAAAACTAACAGTCAACCTAGCAGAATGTAATCTATCAAATACTTTACGTAAAGTTTTCAGATGAGTATCAGAATCCTAAGAAACGACGATTATATCGTCCAAATATACTAGAACTGAAGGGGACAAATCTGGGCCTAACACAGTCTCAATTAAACGTTCCCAGGTCGCTGGAGCATTAGTCAATCCAAAGGGCATCACTTTGAAACGGTGAAGTCCACCAGGTACTGTAAACGCGGTATAGTCTCTAGAAGACTCATCTATAGGTACCTGCCAGTATGCGCTCTTAATATCCAATGAACTCATATATTTTGCATCCCGAAGTAAGCATCTTTAACAGTAACTGAATTAAGTTGACGGTAGTCCACGCAAAAACGGTATGATCCATCCCTCTTTTTCACCATGCACACAAGGGAAGCCCAAGGACTTTTACAAGGTTCTATTATATCTCGTGACAACATATCTCGGATTTCATCATCAATAACTTGTTGTTTCACAGGAGACACCTGATAATAGCATTGTTTGATCGGCTTGGTATTTGGGAGCAACTCTATATTATGAGCAACTAAGTGTGTTCTACCTAAAGAAGTACCCATTAAATCCTTCATTTCATCAACCAAACCTTTGAGTTGTTCTTGTTGCAAAAGAGAGAGCATCGAATTATCTTCCATTCCACAAATTTCAATTGGAGCTGGACAATCTTTAGAAAAATGCCAAACTCTTTGTCTCAAATCTGGGATTATATTCATGGACCTCCAGAAGTCGATACCTAAAATTAATTTCTGAGGCAACTCAGGGATAACTAGAATATCAATAACACATATTTTGTCAACTAAGCACAAAGGCGTGGTCACAAACCCAATACTTCGACAAATTTGACCATTAGCAACTCTGCACTCACTGACAGAATTTTCAAGCTTAAGTCCCAGTTGCTTCAGAAATTCAAAACCAATACAACCAACAATAGTTCTGGAAGCTCCAGAATCCAATAAACCAGTTATAGGACACCCTAAAATAGAAACATCAAGGTATGGACGTTCATCACCAGAAACAGTAGACAATACATAATCAAGAATAATTTGCTTCCTAGAATCTGACATAGAAATGATCAAATCATTTGACTGAGGAGAAATTACTTGACCATCTAAGATCTCCTCGCAGAGTTTTCCGGAACATTCCCATTTGATAGTCTTGGTCTGGGATTATGATTCCTATTCTGATTATTATTTGATCTGCTTGTACTAGGTCTAGAACATTTTGGGCAATCACGGATTGGGATTCCCTCACTTGAAACAAAATTTCTTTCTAGGTGCCAAACATCCCCTGAATGTATGATTGTCACTACCACAATTAAAACAACTAACCACAGATACTTCAGCTAAATCTGAGGCCGAGTCTGATATAGAATTACAATTATTATCTGGGGAAGAAGACGCATAAGCTAACTCTGGAATGAGAGATCTATTCTTAGGTGGTGGAGGTATATAAGATCTTGCTAAGTCTTGTTTTTCATCAAGGGAACGACAAAGTTCAATAAGTTCAGTAATTGAACCTATTTGTCTAAAAGCCAAGAATGGTTGATAATACGAATCAATCCGCTCCACTATTGAAGTGAGCTGCACTTCTTCTGACACAGGAGTTTGCATTTTATTAAAGAGACTTTTCATACTTGCAACATACAAACCAATGCTCTCTTTAGGACCTTGTGTCCTACGTTTAATATCTTCAAATGAATCCTTGTCAAAATTAGCAGGCAAGAACTGCTGTCGCAATAATCGAACCAAAGATTCCCAGTCAGTAGCCCATTCTTTAACTAAATTATACCGAGTATATGCATCACCCTCAAATAGATCCGCAGCATCCCTGAATAAAACCGATTTTGTTATACCACGTGACTTTCTCATCGCACCTACTTTCTCAACAAAAGTACAAAAAGACATCATACCAGGCTTTCCTGTAAATTTCAGACCCCAGTCACGAACTGGAACAGGTCGAACTTTCACAGGCTCATCTTCATCACTAGAAGAATCCCTAGAGCTAACAACAGAGCTATGAGCATTAGGTGCTGCTAAAGATTGTCTTAAAACCGAAATATCAATAACAGAAGGATCCTTATGACCTTCTCGAGCCTTTTCTTGAAATTTGTTCAATAACAATAACACTTGCACTCGATAATCAGCCTTAAGTTTCTTCTGTGCATCATCTTGAGGACTACACCTATTTATACGAAATAAGACATGAGCAATTTTTGAACATATACCTTTATATCTGTAATCTCTTTCCGTGCCTGAGAAATCATCAATAAGATTCTGTGAAGCACCAATATTTTCAGAAATAGCTGCAGAATCTTCAGAAAATTCAAAAGGATATGCAGGGTTATTGATAGCTTGGGTAGTTTTTTCCAAAGATAGAGTTTTTCTCAATGCCACTCTAAGATCAGCAACAACTAAATCAGTGCCATCACCAAGACCTCGGATTTGTGCTTCATATACCAACTCTTCTCTAGTCGAACAACCAACATCTAATTTTATTTTGGTCGAAGACATTTCAAAAGAATCATAAAAATCACCGAAAAAAAATCAAAAGTACAAAATCTTACTCACAATGACCCTAAATGTAAGAAAGTACAAAAATTAGAAAAACGACGTCTGGCGTCGGTTGGCGTCGGTGAGCGTCGGAGTTAAAAACTGTATAAAAATGACCACGATACCGAAATATATCGAAATTAAGCACTTTTTGATAAACGGCGCTGGGCGTCGGTAGGCGTCGGTGGTTTAAAATAGTTAAGAAATGACCACAATCCCAAAATATATCAAAATTAGTCACTTTTTAATAATCGACGCTGGGCGTCGTTAGGCGTCGCGACGTAAAATTCAAAAAAATCCAACTTGAAAAAATCGAAATTCAAAATACTATAAAAAAAATCGTGTGGAGAATCAGCAATAGCTATTCTCGAAAATATGTTTGACAAAATGAAAAGTGACCTTGAGAACACCAAAAAATCCACAAACCAAAAAAAATCACAAGCACTTCTGTAGACGCCGAAATGTACTATACTTATAGTCTACCAGAAGTCAAGTGCAAAACTAAAGCGAAAAAAAATTCTCAAGTCACACTTCAATTTTCAAAACACAAAACAAAGGTAGTACCTATCAGAGGTTTTCAATCTCAATATTCAAAAGAATTGGATGTAGGATCTCAAATCAGAAAAAAGATAATCAAATCAGAAATATTGATTTTCTATCACCAATTCAGAAAATAAATAGGTACTATGACTATGTTTTCTTCAAATTACAAAAAAAAACATTATTCAACCCAAAGTACCTGATAAAGAAAAATGAAATAATTACCAGTATTTCACTAAAGAAAAAGGTGGGCGCCAATCTGTTAGGGGCAAGGTTTTGATAAGCAGGGTTCATGCAAAAGATGAAGTACTTGCCACTAACCCTCCCAGCTGCTCAGTTAGGGTGTGGGTACGGTTCATGTATTTTTGAATTATATGAATAACAGTATAATGAAAGGGGTAAATTTTCCCGTGCGCCACTGATTTTTTGCTAGCCAAAATCAGAAACCACCCTGATGAAAGTGATGAACCTCTGCTATCGGTAGAGTCGATACTTCACAAATATCTGGTAAAATTCACAAGTACCCTGGGGTTGATTGATGAAGAAATAATAGTCATACACCTTGAAACTATCTATTCAAAGCATATGATAACACCATATATAGTTATGTAAGTGAAGTAGCATTCAAGGGAGCATTCAGATTTCAGATATATAGTTTTGTATATCAAATTGATGCAAATATAGGGACGGTCCTAAGGAGGGCTATTCATGTGACGTCACGGGGATAGCGTACAACTTAATATTGAATGTAAAATATTATACAGGTATATGGTTATGTTTTATGGTTTGACAGACTTATCTGAATGCTTAGTGGAGCTCCTATGGCGTTACTTATGATTGAATCCCTCTTCACTCTGGTCAAGGCAATCAGGCCTCAACTGGAAGACTGCTCGTTGTCGAAGACACAGCAAAAATTGCAGGTATTCTTGTTAACCAATGTAGAAAACTCTAGACAAGTAGTGTAGATGTATAGGATATATACCAGCACGAGTCTATGGTCCAGACATACAATGACCAGGGACTAGGGTGAACAGCAGTACTATAGTACTAATAGTGGGATGAAGCCTATGCCTAGGGCAAGAACTAGGAGTAGGACTAGGACTAAGACTAGGACTAGGACCCTAAAATTAAACAATACTAGTCTGAGTTCACTTCAACTGATTGCATAATGATAATGCTGACTGACAAAGATAATACTAACCTCTTTTGTAGCTGAGGGTTATTTTAACAATTCCGATCTTGTGAATTGTCCGTGTCAGTTATTTCCACAATGGTACTTGTTGAATAGACAAGACAGGAGCTTTTGGCTTCATATCCTGCAGAGCAGAAAATATGATTTCATTCAAAATACAAACATCCAATATTGGTCCGATACTTAATGAATCATCTAATGTTGAAATTCTCCAAATCCATACAGAGATGATCGAAAAATTCGATGGAGATATTTCAATCGGCCATACACTCCCACAAGTACCAAGGAAAAATCAAAAGTGAAAAATTGAAATGTCAGTCAGATATCAAAAATATGAAATGTCACTACTGTCAATTGCATCAATACGCGAAACTGGTTCCTTATATCATACAGGAATCTGAGAATAGTTCTGTGACATATTAAACTTGAAGGAACAGTGCAGACAGTATTTTCGTGATGACTGTTGGCTGGCGCTGAATGAATTATAAGGATGGTGCGAGCAGATTCCAAGTGAGTGGGTGACTGATCTCTGCCAAGTGTAAAATCATCCATGAAAATTTTTTCCGTGAGTTCGGATCCTACACTCAGTTAAAGTTTATAAAAACCACTAAGGCATTAACTCAGATCTCGAACTAAATTGATATTCATACGGAATAGATACTCGACAAACAAAATCTAATCAGTGCTTACACCATCTGGATAAACATTTGATGAACAACTATTCGTGTTGCTGCTAAGGAAAAAGTTACGGTTTCACAACTGCTTGCAGACATTCGTGTTCTCAAGACGAAATATCGCTGACGTATTATGAGCCCATCTCGGGTCAGAAAGAAAGTATCTGTACTAAGAAAATATCTCACATGTTATCTGTCAACTCAGTCATTGAATATTGACTTATAATTGTCAGAAATCGATTGTCAATTGATTCAATCATTGCAATAAAAATAAAGTAAACAATGATGGATCATTATAGTTACATATCTTACTGAGCACAGAATATAATGTATGCGAAATTGTTTGAAATAAAGGTGAGTACAGGGGGCGAAATACTGAAAGATAGTTCATAATACAGCATAACATGAAGTTATCATATAGCACAGTGAACTTGATACCGAGTGTGACATCGATCTGATACTTAAGAACACGAAATTCAATGATTCCAGAATAATAATAACGGAGAATTCGTAGTGCAAAATAAAACCGTAACACTTTTAAAAATAGTAATCAGAATTAAAATTCTAGATATAATGATAATAATAATCCATCAACTTTGAGCAGCTCCAGTCAAAATAATAATAGTTCAAATATAATCAGACAAGATGAAAATTCTTCTAGAGAAAGTAAAGGTGTAGTTTGCTGGAATTGCAACTTAGCAAATCACCTGTTCTATGACTGTAAAGCTAAACGACAAGTTTTTTGTTTTAAATGTGGTTTACCCAATGTCAAGTCCGCGAATTGTCCAGAGTATTCAAAATCAAAAAACTAGTAAGGAGAGATTTTGTATGTGACCAGCAAAGTCTCAATTCCAGACAGGTCACTGGGAATAGTGATTGTATTTTTTCGAATAATTCAGAAGTAAATTCTTATGTTTGTGAGTCTCAGCCAATTGTTAAGTCAGAAAGTAAGTTCTCAAATTCAAATATAGATATTTTGCCAGTTTTTGTAATAAAGTCATTAGATAACCGTCCTCATATAAAACTCAAGCTGATTGATCTGGATATAACAGTTTTATTTGATAGTGGAGCTAATGCTCCTATCGTTGGATCTGGTGGTTTGTATATCTTGGAAAATTCAAATTTAAAATTAATTCGAGCTTCAAATAAATATGTCAAAGGTGTAGTTGATTTACCCATTGTAATCGGAGATTTTGGTCAAATAATTAATGCTTTGGTTGTTCCTTCCTTACCACAAGCTTTTATTTTTCTAGTTGATTTTGCAAAGCAATTTAATATTTGTAATGATGTTATTAACGTTGTAAAAAATTCGAATATTTTAACAGTAATGCCTAATTTGTGAACGTTAGATGAGCTCTCAGCTGACGAGCGAGCTCAGACAGAAGCTGTCATTAAGTCTTTTGACCAAATCAATAGTAAGACCAAGACGTACAAATGAAATTACTCTTACCATAGACACTGGTAATGAACCCCCGTTTCGGAAGTGACCGTTTGTTTTATCTCCTTATATGCATAATATCTTGAATAAAGAGCTCGACGAAATGTTGAGACTTGGAGTTATTGAGCCGTCAAACAGTCCATATTGTTTGCATGTACTTTTGGTCAAAAAGAAAAACGACGAGTACCGTTTTTGCTTTGATGGACGTCCCTCTAATGTCATAACTAAGCATGATAGTTATCCACTTCCGAATATTGAAAGAATTTCAGCTTCACTCAGAGATGCCAAGTACATTTCATCTATTGATCTTCGAAAAGCTTTTTGGCAAGTGCCTCTAGTTCCAAGTTCAAGGGACAAAACTGCGTTCAGTGTCATCGGTAGAGGCCAATTCCAATTTGTCACTATGCCTTTCGGACTTTCAAATGCCACTCAAACACAACAGCGTTTGGTTGATGCGATTCTTGGGCCTAAGTATAAATCTGAAATTTTTCCTACATTGATGACATCATTGTCGCTGGTTCCACGTTTGATGAACACATTAGTTCACTGAAGGAAGTAAAGAGCAAACTGCTTGAAGCAAATTCAACTATTCATTTGGAAAAGTGCGAATTTTTTCAAAACAGAACTGAAGTTTCTGGGTTTTATCGTGGGTTCGAATTCTCTTCGCACAGATCCTGATAAGATTGCTAGTATGGTCAATTATCCTCGACCAAAAACGGCTACCGAAATTAAAAGGTTCGTGGGATTATGATCCTGGTACCGCCGGTTTATTCAGAGTTCTTCTACAGTTTCATCACCAATTAACGACCTTTTGAAGGGTAAAAGGAAAAGTCAACTTGGCACCTGGAATGAAGAGGCTGAAGCTTCCTTTGTAAAAATCAAAAAACTTCTTAATTCATCACCTATTCTGTCTCAACCCGATTTCAGTAAGAAATTTACTATTCAAAGTGATGCTTCAAATACAGGCCTAGGTGGGGTTTTGACTCAGATTATAGATGGAGAAGAACGAGTTATAGCTTTTGCTAGCCGTACCTTATCTAAGGCAGAACGTAACTATTCCACGGTTGAAAAGGTACTTCTAGCTCTGATTTTTTGGATCGAGAAATTTAGACCATATATAGAGGACGTGAGATTCACCGCTATTGTAGACCATTATAATACCATTGATATAATAACTTACAAAACTCTTCAGGAAAACTTCAGAGATGGGCAGTTAAATTGCGCCAACATTCCTTCGACTTGTTACATCGTCCAGGAAGTCATAATGTTTTGCCTGATTTTTCATCCAGAATTATCCCAGAAAATGAACAAAATGAAAATTTAAGATTTCATATTTTAACATTGACACCGACAGGATCGACCTTTGGTTTGATAATTTGAGAAGTAAAATCACTCTAGATCCAGAGAAGTTTCCACAGTGGAAGGTAGAGGACGACTTTGTGTTTAAGTTTGCACCTTCAAACTCACCTGTTGAATCAAATTTAACAGAATGGAAGTATCTGGATCCGAAGCCTCAGAGACATGATGTCATTAAGTCTTGTCATGACCCACCACTGTGTGCTCACCTTGGTGTCTATAAGACATTACACAGAGTACAGGAACGTTTCTATCGGCCAAAAATGCGCCAGGATATTCTGAAGTTTGTACGATCATGTCAAAGTATGCGGTGCTCAGAAAACACCCAGTACAGGTCGAATGGGATTAATGGGAAATGAGAAAAAAGTTAATTGGCCTTTTCAAATTATAGGAATGGATTCAATTGGTCCACTCCCACCTTCCTGGATATGAGTTATTGCCGATTGGTTTTCCAAATATAATCTTTTGTACCCGTTGAGGACTGCTAATGCACCTCTTATTGAGAGAATCGTGGAGAATGAAGTATTTTTGAATTATGGAGTACCCCAGTACATTATTTGCGATAACGGTGTACAGTTTATTAGTAAAAATTTTGAGAAGATGTGTAATAAATACGAAGTCCAGAAAATTTGGTATAATGCCGTTAACTCACCACAGTGTAATTTTGTGGAGACGAATAACCGTACGATTGAAAAAGCGATACGTAGCTATATTGACAAACACCGTTATTGGGATATAGAAATTCATAAAATTCGTCAGGCTCTTAGTACCGCTAAACATGAGGTCACTGGTTATTCTCCTACAGTTTAAGTCTTTGGTAGATACGTTACTATTTCTGGAAAGATTTATGATGGTACCGAATCCAGAGAGGATATCGAGATAGTTCCTGGAGATCGAAATGCCTACGCTGCAAATCTCCAAGGTTCGAGTAATATTTTTGTAGATGTTCAAGACGAACTTCATAAGGCATATGAAAAAAATTGTCGAACATACAACTTGCGTAAGCGCAATGTTGAATTTTTTGTGGGAGACAAGGTTTGGCGGCGCAATAAGGCCAAGTCCAATAAAGGGGAAATGTTCGCTGCTAAGCTTGCTCCTAGATTTATTTCTTCGCGTGTTAGGAAGAAATGTTCACGTTCAGTGTACGATCTAGACGATTCATACACAGGTTCCAAGGTAGGCAAATGGCACATTAAAGACCTTAAAGCTTATCGAGGACCTGACGAACCTCCTGATGTTGATGAGGATTCCTCAACGTCAGATTGATTTTTTTTTGTGATTATAAAATCACTATCACTCTTCAGCCCCGAGCCTAAGGCTCCCCTATTGATGTTTCATCACGATAAACATTAGTATGATTCTCCCTAAATTTTGCTTTGGCCATAGCAAGAATTAACCCCGTGAGTTGGAATAATTTTCATGAAAATTTTTTGTATATTTTTTCTAAATAGTTGGATTTTCCAAAATTTCCATAAGATTTGTGATTTTATGAGTTAAGTGTTCGTGAAAGACACTTACCAATCATGACACTTACCAATTATGACATCTACCAATTATGTCACTTACCGATTTTGTACCCATTAGGGCGGATGATACACGTAGTTATCAAGCCACAGAAACACATTCTAGCTACTTAACAATTTTGGAAAATTGTCCTTATGTATAATATTGTAGATAGATATTTTGTTTTAATGTTTTGGTGATGCCATTTCAAGAAAACAAGACTTCAATATTGAGTTATTCTTTTACTCTTGTATTGAATTTCATAAGGAATATTCAATAGTCCAGATAATAGTCTATCAAGATAGACTATTTTTTTTGTGGGGAGGTAGTGTAATGTTTTAATTTTCCAACAAGTAAGCTCTATGTAAACGTTACTCGTTTGGTCATTTTTAATAGTATTCAAACACTGAATACTATGGTACACAAACTTCTATTTCTTTGACTATCATACAGAGTTCATATTGTCCAAATATTGGGACACCACCTTGTATGCTCGCTGTCTCTCACTGTATTCACCTCTAGCAGTGCATCTCAGGAATCTGTCACAGAATAAAAGGTTTATTGAACAACTATTCTATAGTGATACATTTGAAAAATACTTTACATACATATACAATGATAATAAACTTACATGTCAATTATTAGCTGCTAGGATTTCACCATATCTTAGTGGGGATGTCTGAACAATCAGTCAACCATCATATATCATTGTGTTTCATCGCTGATTGATCTTGAAAATCTTGGTCAATATACTTTCTCAAAAATATGTTGATCTTACCTGTCTTGTATATAGTGTCCGTCTCAATACTTGTGGGTATTCATTCAATAAAATTAGTATTTTATTTTCTGAATTCTCGCAAAGTTATCCAATGTTTATTTCCAAATAAATTGCGGTTAGGATTATGTAGATGTCAGAAACTTTTCGTCTTCTTTTTTTTTACTAAAATTCTTTCCTTCTGATCTTTGTGGTTCATTCATGGTTCATTCTCATCTGGTTGTCAGGTAGTATGTATGACGTCAGCCGCCAAACATCGTGATCGCTTCCGCAATTGATGGTAATTTGACATGACAGGAATCTTGACATCTAGTCACCTTGTCAAAGATTGTTCCCAATTTTTTGTTTTCTGGATCCCATCTTCTTTTTGGGCATCAGATCAAGAAGATGCATGCTTCGGTAGAAATCAAAATTTTTCTGTAAATTACTCTTAAAGAGTGTGTTTTTTTGGTGGAAAGATGAGGCTGACATTCCAGGCATCCGACTCAAAAATGTCTTCGACTTTCTTGACCCCAGGCGATTCAACTCATTTTTTGGTTATGAGCCTTCGTGCTCTCCGAAGTGAGTTTTTCACACCAATTTCTTTTGAAGAAGGTAGTAGAATGTTTTTATTCACTCTATTAGGGCTCCTTTGTACAATTTCGCTTGAAAGACGCTTCCTTACCTTCAATGACAACACTTCGGCCTGCACTGATGACTTGAAAATGCTGTTTTGGGGCTCATCCTACTCTACTGGTGTGCTGATGAGTGAGGCTCCCAGTTTTACTGCCAGAGGTTGTGTTGCAGCCATCCGTATCAGGGCACTGCTGTCTTTGGCCCCCACACTCTGCACCATAGAAAGACCTACCTACCTATGATTGGTCATCTACATTCTTCATCTACTTATTGTGAGAGATTTTATCCTTTTCAACTGAACCATGCCATGGATTTATGGATCAACACTGGATAACTTGCAGACCAGTAATTTTTTTTTAAGTTGAGCTTCTCATTGGATCAATTTCCTATAGTCTTCATCATATAATGATAATAAATTTGATCATATTGATATTGTCCAAGCCCTATTGATCAATTAATTGTGACACCACATGCGCTCAAACAAAATTCATGGATTTTCCCAAGGGTATTTTAACTATTAGACAACTTGTCATCACATTCTGAAAACAATTTCAACTTGCAGTACATTTCAGGTGGGTTTCTTTTTTTCCTTTGCTTCATAAGATAAATGAACTTATAAATATGGACTTTTCACATGAGTAATGGATATTTGATTCAATCATGTATAATGACTGTACATACATACATGTTATTCATATTACTAATGGGTAATGAAATTCAGATGAAATTAAAATTCCTAGGTAAAACTCCTGCTTTTATTTCACTTGTCAACATTTCTTTTCAGGTTTCTGATTTTTACCTGAAGCTAAAAAGTGCTTGAAAGAATCAGTGGCGTCCAAATTTCTGCAGACTTGATTCAATAATTTTTTTCAACTTAAAAATAATAATAATTCATGAGATTGTCCATGTTACAAAAATTGCCTTTCTTTCAATAGCAATCTACTCACAACCCCTGTGCCTCCGATGTACAGCTGCCGTAAGCACTGGAAACGTTCAAATTTTCATTTATTGTCATAAATGATCATTTCACAAAAAAAAGTACGTTTCAACTGGAGATCCAAAGAAGCCTCAGCACCACGTTCCAGCGGCCGTCAGATACTTCATGAAGTGTTCATATGACGATTCCCTCTTCTTTCATCGCTCATACCGAGGGCAGGACTGTATGGCGTGGTTCGCTGATGAGCTCAAACAGTTGGCTGAGGATATGTCTACGGTGTTTTTATGCCCATTCTACATTGACATGACCGCTGAGCAAGAAGCAGAATTCAGAAAAGCAACACACTATCACATTTGCGAACAACCTTTTGCAGCTGATGATAAGAGAGTTCGTGATCATACCCATCTGATTCCGGAAAAAAATTACAGAGGTCCTGCGCATGAGAGCTGCAACGTTCGATACCAGGATAGCCATGTAGTTCCCGTTGTGTTCCACAACCTGAGTGGTTATGATGCAAATTTCATCATTGAGGATATTGCATCCAGAATGAAGGGTCAAGTTGATTTGTTGCCAATAACTAAAGAAAAATACGTCTCCTTCACGAAACATGTTGATAAGACTTCTATTCAGTTTAGTTTCATTGACTCATTTCGCTTCATGAACTCTTCTTTAGACAAGTTGGCATCATATCTAGAAGCATTCCCAAATTTGCTGTCGCAATTCCGTGAAATTCCTGAAGAACATTTTCGAGTATTAACCAAGAAAGGAGTGATGCCCTACGATTACCTTGACTCATTCGAACGCTTCAGCGAAACTCAGCTACCACCCATCGAATCCTTCCACAATAAACTGAAAGATGAAGCCTGTCCATGCAGACACTACCATCGCGCCAAGCAGGTATGGTCAAAGTTCAATTGTCAAGACTTGGGCCAATATGTTGATTTATACATGAAGACTGACATCATGTTGTTGGCCGATGTTTTCGAGAAGTTTCGATCTAGCTGCCACAATACTTACGGTCTGGATCCTGCTCATTATTTCACACTACCAGGATACACGTGGGATTGTATGTTATATAAAACTGGACAAGAGTTGAAGCTTCTCACTGATGTGGATATGTTTTTGTTTGTCGAAAGAGGAATTCGAGGAGGCCTCAGCCAAATTTGTTCAAAACGAAGAGCAAAAGCGAACAACAAGTTCATACCTTCATATGATCCATCAAAGCCTGACTCATATTCAATGTATTATGATGTAAACAACCAGAATAAATGGGCTATGTCTCAGGCGTTGCCATATGGGGGATTCGAATGGACCGATATCAACATAGATGTAAGTAGTTAAACAATGCGATTTCTAGGGAATTTTGGCAGTTGGCCCACCTAATGGAAACCTATTACATTCATTATGACGTATAACGTTTAGTTCACTCAATAATAATTTTATTAAAGTAAGAAAAGATATTCATACCGTATAGGATTTGAAGTTTGGATCTCTGGGTTGGCAAGCCGACACGTTACCAAGTGGCTATGGGGGTCCAATTTATCAACGTGCAAGTGTGAGTACGACTCAACTTGTCCCCTGTTTTCGAGAGATATTTTTTGAAGGGTCATCAGTATGGATATTCGACATATGGATGAGTATATGGATATTTAGGGGGAATGCATTTTCCCTCATTGGGCCAATATGAGCAATTTAAATAAATATATTAGGCTTATGAATGAGTTTCAGTAAATATTTCTATTTATTATTATTATTATTATTATTCATTTATTGTTCACACAAAACATAAAGTTTTATGAACAAGAAATTTGGTAGAAATACAGGAGCTACTAATTGAATATAAATATTAATATGAAATCAAAATTAAATCTAAACCTGAATATATCCATATTATGTACCAAAATAATGAAAGTTACATGTAGGTGATGCTGAAAAAAGAAAAAAAAAAGGAAGCATGGTGTGAAACGAATGAAAAAGAAAAGAAACTAGTTGATATGAAGTGAGACCTTACCCCGAAATTTAGAGAATATACATTACATAGCTACACATAGATTTATGTTAATGACCAAGTTGACACAAATGTTCCATATTATATGTATAAAAAAATAATGAAACATTACATGGAAGTGTTGATACGATACGAAACATGGGATAAAAAAACTATACAGCAGATATAAAATAATACAGACCACAATACAGGGGGAGTATATACAGACTATTCGTTTATTATGAAAGATCTCAGTTTCAAAATATTGCAGATATGTGAAGTGATTGATTTTGCTGCAGAGGAAGTAATATTATTGAGCATATCAATCAATTGATTCACATTCTCCAAGCAAGGAGTATTTCGAGGTCGCATTGAAGTATAAATAGGACAGTCAAATAAGAGGTGATTAATAGTTTCAAGCTCATATTTGTTACATACTGAACATATTTCTTTTGGGTTGAGCCACGGTAGGTGAATCTTATCATGAACTTATTACATAGTCTGAGCTGCGCAATAGTTCTAGTGACTTGAATCGGCACCTTCATGTGCAAATAGTTCTGGGTGTCCTGAGTAAGTGTGAGAGACTGGGTGAATGTTAGGAAGGTTGAACGAGAGAACAAGGACCTGTCCTCCTCTTTCAAGTTCTGCATATACCTTGAGGGTAAGATCGACTTCTTCTGTATGAGATACCTAGAGGTAAGCTGTGATATTGGCGAGTTAAAGTCAGCATATTCAAGCTCTTTAGAAACTTGAATCGACCAATTGTATCTTTGATCTACGGAGCGGAGTTCTAGCTGTTTTTTGAAACAAATTTTTGGTAGGCGACTTTCATCCATCGCAAGGATTTTGATTAACCAGTTCAAAGTAGGTTTGAAAATGGTATATGAAATCTTGACTCTACCTACCTCAAGTCTAACAACATAATCTGGAGTATTCACAGGCAAACATAGCATTCTTTTCAAAAAGTTTAGTTGTACGCGTTCTAGAGTGTCGACATAGCGCCAGCCCCAAACCGGTATACAATTGGTCAACACACTCAGAACGAGAGAGTTCGAATCGATTGAGATTACTTTGTTTCGGTTTATTTTCGCGTATTCATTTGATATTCTAAGGGAGATAGGGAAGTGATCAGATATGATATTTTCATTGAGGACTTTGAGATTATGAACGAATTCTAGCGAATAATTTGAGTAAATATTTCTGTGTTCCACATAGATTTGATTTTACGGTACTGCTAGTGTCCTCACTCGGATGTGAGTGGAAACTGTTTGCTATGCTTACCTTCTCCTATTACAGAGGTCTTTTTGAAGAATCTACTCGTATGTGTTACGCTTCAACCTAATTCCGCGAGGTGTCGCTACTGATACTGTTTTCAATATTCAATATGTTTTGCTAGTCTATATGGCCGTATTCTGTGTTGCTAAAGTATTCATCTTCACTATTATTTGGACACCCTAACCATTATATATGTTTGGTTCCTCTCATGGGCTATTATCAGAATTCAAAATCAATAACTATATTTGTCTGTTATATATTTCTTTTGAAGATTTGAATAATAATAATTATAATAATAATATAAGTTTATTCAAAAACGTTTTCAAAATATACATTGGAACAACAGATATTCATTTTAAATGAAGAATCCTACGAATCGTTTCCAAATAAGCAATATCTATTCAAAGTTGAATCAGATTAGAAAGTCAATGTCAAAAGAGAATGTGGTTTGTACGATTGGTGAATGTCTGAACAATCACGAGAATATGGAAGGTGATATAAACAGTATATATAGAGAGAAATAACGTTCACAAATCGAGAACTACTATCAGAGTATCTATCTGAGTGTATAGTGTCAGCAGTAACAATCAAAGGTGAGTTTTCCTCTATTAATAAAATCATTTCTCCTATCATTTTCCTTGTTCCACTATTTCACATGTACTATTGCACAGGACAAGTAAATTATATATCGCCGCCGAATCATCTATCAAAAGAAAATAGTTCCTCTGATATCGATAATACCACAACCAAAACCTCTAACAGAGAACCTCCGAAGTAAAACAAATAAATTCTATTATGTGTGTGTTTTTTTTTATAGATGGATCTTAATGCAATGAATTCAATCTCGGTCATACTAGAATTAGAGAAGAACATAGTGTTCCTGCCCCAACGAGTTACCCAGGAGTACAAGCCAAATATACAATACTTCACAGCGGGAAAGTATGCTGTAATATTCAGGGGGATCAAGAACGTTGGGAAACCTCATCCTGCCACATACTTTGAAATAATCGAATTGAAATAAATTAAGGAGGTGAGTTACTTTTTTTATAAATAATTAGTGCTACATTATGGATGAATTCAGAGGAACAATGCTGCTGAAAGAAGTTCAATCAAAGCAATCAATCAACATATAAAAAAAGTGTAATGTAGCTTTGGATAAATTAAAACTCGAAGTTGGACAGAAAAGTAAAGTAATTACAAAAATTGGACAATTGAAACGATTAAAGTGTTTAATTGAGTTGAAAAATAAAAATGAGAGGTCGAGGAAGGAGCGTAAGGTTCATTGGGAGGATGTCAATTCTTGTTTCAATAACAGAGTAAAGACAGGGTCATCATCAATGTAAAGCATAAAGAAATAAAAGCATTTTTTGCTGATGGATTCCATTTGTTAAAAAAAATTATCAACAAAATTCTAAAGGAAATGCCAGCTTTGAAAGTAAATACCTGTTTTTGTGGTGATTTTGTGAAAAAATCAAATGATGAGGAAATAATTAGTCAAAATATTTCATTTCACCGAATGCAGTTTCAGATCGGGGGACGGATCTTGTGTGGTATCATGAACATGTTGTTGATCACATCTTAAATAAATTGTTTGAGTTTTCTGAAGAAAAGAGCGGTTGGGCATTACAAAAAATTCTATTGTTGGAAGTTGCAATAAACAAATATGAAATGGGTAATGAAACATCTTTTATGAAAATACCATTAGAAATTTCAAGAAAGAAAGCATGTATCAACATTCAGAATGATGATGAAGCATGCTCCTTCTGGAGTATAGTTAGTGCTTTATATCCACCCACAGGAGATGATCGCTATACAACTTCCTATCCGCATTACAGTCTAGTATTGAATACTGAAGGTTCAGAAATGCCAATGAAACTGAATCATATAAATAAATTTGAGAAATTGAATAATATATCTGTGAACGTTCATGCGTTGGAATTGAATCTTTCCACCAAAGGTTCATCTTATGTGGTAGTACCCGTGAGACTCGCTAAAAGTTAATTAGAACGTCATATCAATTTGTTATTAATTCAAAACCATTATTTTCCCAAACTGAATGATTATACAGCACCAATGCCAGATGACAATGATGAAACTGAAATGAAGTTTCACTATTGTCTGATATCGACGCGAGTTAGCAAAACGAAACGAAAAATTCATTCATGTGATCGTTGCTTGAATTATTTCTATAGTGAGGAAAAATTGAAAACTCATTATGTATTGTGTGAGAAAAAGAACGATTGCAGAATATCATTCCCAAAGTATGACTGTGTAGAATTTAGGAATTATGTTTACAAGCAAAAAGTACTTTTCGTAATCTATGTTGATATTGAATCCATTTTAGAACCGTGTAATTCAAGATTATCACAAACAACTATGAAATATCAACTACACAAAGCATTTTCGGTAGGTTATTACCTTGAGTGTTGTTAGGATGATTCAATTTCTCATTTCAATAGTTTAGAGGGTGAAGATTGAATGGAATGGTTCTCAGGTGAGATCAAACGAATTGCGAAGTTCGTAGAGAACAAAATACTAGATACTGTACCCATGATAGAAAAATCGAATAAAAACGGAAATTTAAGAATTTGTCACATTTGTGAAAAAATATTTGAACCGAATGACGTCATCGTGAGAGATCATGATCATTTTACTGGTCAGTTTCGTGGATTTGCGCATCAAAACTGCAATTTAATTTTTAAGAAATTGTTTGTTTTACCAGTTATATGTCATAATATGTGATGATGAATTATGATGCACACTTCATTATTAAAAATATGGCCAAACGAGGCTCTTCGAGTGTGCTTCCATTGAACGAGGAAAAATATATTTCTTTCACTCTCAATGACAATGATAGTAAGATGAAATTTAGATTTATCGATTCTTTCAGATTCATGGGAGCGAGTCTTGATGAACTCGTATCCACTTTATGTATGAATAATCTTCAAAATTTGAAGCTAGAGTTCAAAGAGTTGGATGATGAAACATTCAAACTATTGACTAGAGAAGGGGTATTCCCCTATTATTTAGATAATGTAGATAAATTGAAAGATACTCAACTTCCACCCATTGAAAAGATCTATAACAAATCGAGTGATGTAGAATTGTGTGAAGAAGACTACATTCATGCACAAAATGTATGGAATGCATTCAAAATGAAAACTCCAAGAGATTATAGTGACTTGAATATGAAAACTGATATTTTGCTACTTGCAGATGTCATGGAGAATTTTAGGGAAACTGCATCGAATACTTATGGTTTAGATCCCGCTTGGTATTATACAATGCCAGGATATACCTGGGATGCTATGTTAAAATATACAAAATGCAAATTACAAATTTTGAAGGATGTTGATATGATGTTGTTTATAGAAAAGGCGATTAGAGGTGGAATTTTGGTTTATAGCAGTCGATTTTCAGAGGCTAATAACAAATACATGCCCAACTATGATCCCTCAAAACTTTCCAAAACACTTTTGTATCTCGATGTGAAGAACTTATACGGTTGGGCTATGTCTCAACCATTACCATTTGGAGGCTTCAAATGGGTTGATACAAATATTGATGTAACAATGATTGAGGATGATTCATCGGTGGGGTACATTTTTCAAGTTGATTTGGAATATTTCAAAAACTTACATGATTTACACAAAGACTTTCCATTTTGTGCAGATCATTCCGTTCCTCCAACATCAAAATTAACAAAATTGATAGCTGATGTGCATGATGAAAAAGGGTATATTTTGCATTACAGATTTTGAAACAAGCATTGGCAAACGGTCTGATTCTAACTAAAATACATAAAGTGTTGGAGTTTGAGCAGTCTGAGTGGTTACGGCCATATATAGAACTCAATACTCGTTCAAGGGCTTCGGCTACGACTAACTTTGGAAAAAATCAATATAAATTAGCTAATAATGTTGTTTTTGGAAAAACAATTTAGAATATAAGACTACATAGAGTCCTTAAATCATCAAATTTTTATGAAGGTCGTTATGGAGCTAAACATTCGATTGCTAGTCCGCGATTCCATAGTAGATCAATTTTTGATGAAGATTTAATGGCAATTGAATTGAGAAAAGCTAAATTAATCTTTAATAAACCTCTTTACATTGGTATGGCTATTTTGGACATTTCTAAACTTTGTACGTATGATTTCCATTATAATTTCATGTTACCTACAGTCGGATCAGACAGTTGCAAGTTAATGTACACAGACATAGATAGCTTTTACGAATTAACTTGTGCCGATGTATATAAAGATTTAATTAAAAAACATATTGATAAATTTGATACCTCTGATTATGAAAAAAATAATGAGTACAATATTCCATTAGTAAATGAAAAAATACCTGGAAAAATGAAAGATGAGACAAACGGGAGAATAATTACACATTTTGCTGGCCTCCGTTCAAAAATGTATACTTTCAAAACACTTGTTACTCAGCAAGAAAGCGATCGTTTGAAGAAGAAATTGGTAAAAAAGGGTATGAGTAAAAAACGAATAGATATTGAAATCAAAAATTTGTGTATTGAGAAAACATCTAAGGGGGTGAAAAAGTATGTAATGAAGAATGAAATAACTTTCGAGGATCATGTTGCTTGTCTGAAAGATTTTGAGAACAAAGCAATATCACAACAAAGAATCCGTTCCTATGCTCACAACGTATTCAGTATAGAACAAACAAAAACTGCTCTCAGTCCACATGATGACAAACGAATTATTATTCCTCAGTCATTTGATACACTTCCATGGGGTCATTATAGTACATAGATACTTTTTATGTTTCAGGAATTATTCAATATGCAATTGAGAGAACTTTGTATCAAGACTGTTTGTCAAAATATAAGAGAAATAATACTTTTTATCAATAGTCTATTATGACCTTTGAGCTCAACTCTAGAAATTGTTGAAAAATTCAGTTATTATAAATGGATGAGAATTTCAGGGTGTTCTTATAACGATAACGCTTACCTACCCACCAATATGCTATATAGAAGTATGATTTTTTCATCAAATGAGCGAACTGCAGTTATCAGTCATTGTAATTGGGAATCAACATTCCTAGAACCTGAATATTGCATATGGGTCAATAGATATAGAATTAAAAATCTTAATTAATATTTATGTAAATCATGTTATCACTATTTCTTAGATAAACTCTACGATACACGCAACATTCATTCCATATATCAAAAAAGTTCCATGTGGTGTCAAAATAGTTTCGTAGAATTATTATTCAGAATCAAGTGACGCTATGAATGCGACATGGACTTACATGATGCTAACAGCAAATTTAATCGTTTCATTGATTATTTTGACGAGGATGAAGATGATGATGATGATGATCAATGTAATTCAATTATTTATAAAAAATGTGCTCACATTAATGATGTCAGTTGATGTATATTTTTGATGAATAAAGAACAAAAAACTTAATTTTTGTAAATTTTATTTATATCTGAATTACAATTATTGGTCAAGAGCAAATTTGCATAAATGACATCTTGATTGAGATGTTGGTGGACCATCTACATGCGATTGCCATTCGGGTCGGTTGTGATGGACGAAACAGGGTAGTTTCACTTGCAGATCAAGATTGAGCGGGTAGTCCCGAGGTAACTTATTCCATGCATATAAGAGTTCGATTGGTTGTGCTCTTTCAATCAAATGGTGAAGAGGAAACTTTGCGAGTTCTTCCTCACTAAAGTGATGTAAACTCCGTTTAAGATGCCAATGATCCTTCAACGGATAGATACAGTAGCATGACTCTTGATTCATTTTCAACTTCTCTGGACGATACAAGAAAACAAGATATACACTTGTGTACTGATTCAATGAAGGCATTTCCGTCTTTTTATAGATATTTCACGTTGATAGAGGGGAAGTATAGAGAGAGAGAGACAGAGAGAGTCAGGTGAATAAAAAAAGTTCTGTTCATTTTATACATTCATTTATTCATTTATTCATTATAAAGTGCGTATACAAAAAGTAAACATTAGATGTAGCGCATACGCATTCATCTGTATGATTGTTATGATAAAAACACATGGGCACTTCCTTTTTCAATAAAGGATGGTCGTCCAATTCATGAACTGGACAGCTGCAATATTTCGTGATGAAGTTGAATTTTTCTCTTCCTTTCACATACACTGCATCTGCACCTTGAGTTAGATACCTTATGATATTTCCAAATTGATGTGGAGGAGTAAATCCAACATTCCAATCGATGCAGTGATGATTCTGCATCAACCACGCTGCTTGTTTTTTTAAATCGTGCGGTAGATTGTTGAAGGGAAATGGTGGTTTAAACAAGAAATGACTAATACGACGATGACCATCAAAACAGGCTAGCTCTTTCACAATAAATTCAATGTGTTTAAAGCCTTGAAAATCAATTACTAGCCTCATATTTGGAGATTCTTCAATTTTTGTAAAATCAATTTTTTCTTCTCGAAATATTCAATTTCAGCTTTGAGTTGCTCCAGCTGATGGAGGAAATTAACTGACATGTATCTGTATTGAGGTATCATTATCAACTGACTGACTGACTGGCTGACCGACTAACTGATTAAGACCTATCGTACCATTTTATTCAATGGATTGTAGTAAAATTCTTTTTCATGTAATATTAGGCAATATGCAGACACATCATTTCCTGTAGGCTTAGACGTTTCAAATACATCCACTCTGAATAATTTATGTTTGGTGAGAGCAGTCTATATGAATAATTGGAGCTTTGTCTTCGAATTCTTTAGGGCCGAATAGGGGTTGATTGATTTGGGTGTGATAATAACTTCTTTGAAAATTGACAAACATTTTGTATAGCGATGCAAATCGATTTGTATCAAAATCTAAATTTAAATCTTGATACGGAAATCTCTCACTAGTTGAAAATACTCGTACATTCGTCAGATTACAGTGATTTTTACTCATATCTTTTAGAATTTGGCCTTTACGAGCATTTTGAAAAGCGATGATGATATGTCTAGGACTCTTCAATTGAGAGGAAGTTTTTACAGACCAAGTGTGACGTGTTGATTCATTCAGAGTGGGATATTCTATTAATTCCCAACTCCTAAATTTGAGGGGTAATTCAACATTATTACGAACTATTTTATTCGAACGTAGTTGTTCGTTAATACTCGGTGTTATATGAGGTTTGTTTCAATACAACTTGGTGATTTGAATTTTTTGTTGTTCCGAATTATCTGTTGCAATAATAGCATCAATGTCATCTTTGTCTCTAATGAGAACTAATTCTTGTCTCATATTCATTATAATCTTCCGATAGTCTTCGAAGAATCCCGACCACAGTTTCAACGGTATGCACACATTGAAATTCTCGTTATTATCAATCATAAGTTTGTCATCATCTTTTGGAAACCACCCTCCGTTCTTAAATAGTTTACTCTCATTTTCATTTAATGATAAATAATATTTCAAAGTGGAAACAAGACCGACGTTCCGAATAGAATCTATCACAACGCCATTCAATTCATACCTCAGTTCTCTGAATAAATAAGCTATACCATTATTGATGAATTGGAATTTGGTAGGTACTTTGTTTTGATCTGTTAATATTTTGCCTTCTATGTAAATGAAGCTGTTACATGGTAATGTGAATGTAATGGTAATGTGAATCTAATTCCTGCACTGAAATTCGAACTCCATCATTGTAATTAAGGGCTCCAGCGTTGTAGGTTTGATAAGTGTGGAACTGATAATCTTCAATCGTTGTATCACTAAACGATTCACCTGTTACGTTCAATAAATCCATTATACTAGCACATGGAAGCCTAGAGATTTCAAAAATTGACGATTTTTTTATGTTAATGTCTTCTTTGGCATTGGAAAACCATCTGGCTTCTTTGTGCGTCGCTGTAGCTTTTTATAGTTTTTGTTTGGAGGTTGGAATCGATGAAATTGTAACATTTCAATTTTTCTAAGATGTAAACGAACTGTATTTGTCTCACCACGGGAATTTACCAAATTACTATCTTGATCGAGCACCGTAACGGTTATATTGTTTATTGTTTTGATACTCACAGGAAAATAGATGACAGTAAGAGGTTGCTCTACTATTTTATAGCCGTTTAGAACTTGGGGAAAAATTGATGGATTGGGTGAACAGGTTTGCCATGTAAAAATGATCCTGCTGCAATGTTGCAATCCACACAAATCGTATTAACTGCCAAGATATTAACTTTATTTTCTGAGGTATAATCTTTGTTGGGTTCGAGTATGGTTTTAGGAAATCCTAATAGAATTCCAATGGAACGATCAATGCTGAAATTTATCCGATCGGTGCTTTTATTGGAAACTGTGAATCTATTTGAGTCTGTTGTGATATGTATCTGAGTGCCCCCCTTCTCATACATTTTATTTTTTATAATTTTCAAAATCTCTTCAATTTCATAAGACCCTGTGGAAATTTCGATTTTAAATTCCTCATTTGGACCCCACACCAATACATTGTTTGTTTCATTTACATTTGGAATACTATTGAATGTATCGAAATTTATCAATCCAATTTCATAGTCTTCATTTTCATTTAAACACAATGGTGAATTGAAATTATCACTTAAAATTGATGAATCTCCACTGAGCGTAAAGGTATATGACATGACCAAGGTTCCAACACAAATGAAACGATATTTATGAGTTGTATTGATTATATAAAAATTTAAGACAATATTGTCCGCACTGATACGAATTGAATTTTTGAATTGAATCATAATTTTATTTGATGATTATATTACCATTACTCCTAAAATATTCTACTAATTCATTCGGAGGTGGTAAATTGCCAAAACTATCAAAATAGGTGACATTCTTATTGTTTTATGAATATGCTGTCCAATGAGTACCATGCCCACTTTCCACATCAAGATTAACTATACCCGATTCATTTGTTGAAATTTTTCTCGGCAATGAATCGCGCATAAATACACCACGGGAATAGGGGATTCTCAATATTCGTGCATACGAGATAAGATCTCTATCTGACATTATACGTCGTGGTAATTTTATTTTTTCGTTTTTCGCCAATATGGGCCTAGCTGCCGAAACCCCTTTGAACTTGTTGTTGCTTTTTTCTTGCGCAAACCGTACCCTTTATAAGGTCTAAGATAATATCCTTTTTCAGATTTTTGTTGCTCGAGTGCCTTGTTATGTCTTATTTGTTCGGCTAATTGTTCACGATTAGTTTTGGCATCGTTCACTGCTTTAGCGATGCCCGCACCGCCACCTGCTACTGCGCCAAGCGCCTTCAATAATGGCAGTAAAAATGGTAAAATTCTCCTTTTTTGGGGCACGGATAGTTCGTTTTTTAGCCACTCCATTTTTCTTTTTCAATCCCATTCCAAGTTTACGTTTTCCCTTCATTGCAGTCGTAACAAACCAAGCTGCTGCTTTTTCTCCTAGTTTGGCGTCTTTTGCTTTAACTCTTTCCCAAGCCTTATTTTACAAAATTTCGTCTGCTCGATGCCTTTCACTGATATCTTTGCTTTCAGAATAGGCGATATCGTGCTCTTTACATGCAGTATTTAGAGAATTCATACCAGAATCCCCGCGCTCTAATCTCCGTTGTAATTTAGTGCCCGCTACAAGAAGAGAAAGGGTTAAAAATAAAATCTCGATAGCATTGATCACTCACGTCCGCAGTAATTATATTTGGGTGAATGCAATTCAAGAGGTAGTTTATCGATTAATGAGTTAAAGAACACTCTTCCTCTATTCGTTCTCTTATGAGCTCTTACTCCGTTTCTGGATTCAACCATTCTAATCTGTTATATATATCAGCACACCTTTATATACTCCTCAGTCTCAACCATTATATGGTTACGAAAACAAAACGTTACCCTAGTCATCGGTAATTATGATTTCCATGATAACAAACAAAATGTTGGAGAACATGGTGAACTATTCGGGGGTGATTCCAAACGAGGATTGATCGTAAGTAGTAGTGGATGCGGCAAAACAAACATTATGTTATCTCTAATCGAACATCCTAACGAATTGAGATTCGAGAATATCTATCTATACTCAAAGTCATTGGATCAACCCAAGTATCAATATCTACGTACTTTGCTTCAACCACTCAGTGAAATTGGATATTATGAATACAGAAATAGTGAAGATGTACCTCCAGCAGATAACATTAAAATAAATTCTATAATTATATTTGATGATGTAGCAACTTGTGATCAAAATATTATCAAAGATTATTACTCTGTCGGACGACATAAACAAACAGATTGTTTTTATATTTGTCAGACGTACTCTGCTATCCCGAAGCAGCTCCTGCGTGATAATGCCAATTTATTGATTATATTTACACAAGACACTACCAATTTGAAACATATTTATGATGACCATGCGAATATTGATATGGACTTTCAAATATTCAAGGAAGTAGCATCTTCTTGTTGAAAGAAAAAGTTTGACTTTTTTGTAATTGATAAGGATTGCGGTTTGTCTTCAGGTAGGTATAGAAAATGCTTCGATACATTCATTCATGATATATAAAGATAAACTTCTAGAATGGAATCAGTCGAAATGGACCCTGTATTAGCAAAACAGCTTGTGCAAGCCAGGCACGCACTAAGAAAAAAGTATGAAATTATAAATAGTAACACAGCTAGATCGCAAAGTCAATTCAAAAAATCATAACAACCTATTACTCAGTCTATTCAACGATTGGTTTCAACATTGGAAGAGACAGAGGCGGCGACATAAACCATAAAACCAGAAAAGTTTGAAAAGTATCATCACCGAAATCGTATAATCAATTAGCATTTTTATCCCCAACTCCTAAAAATGGATCTGTCATGGAGCTACCAAGTTTTCTAAGCAATGAAAAAACGTATGAATCACGCAATGAGGAGGGGGAATTGCCAGATAGAACCAGAGAAGATGCATTTATCGATGACACCCTATCTCAATTTTATCAGACAATCACAAATCCAGAAGTTCTTCAGGAATATTTTGATCAATAAATTCAAATCACCATTACCTCGAAAATATATTGAAGAGATGATAAAAGATACAAAAAGTGAATATGATCATATTTTAGGTCTTTTTCATAATCCTGTTGAAGACAAATTCTATATAGGAGATTCTCAAGTAGACTTCATAGGATCCAATGTAAAAGTACGTGACATCACTTACAATGGAACTGCAGGACTTTATGAGTTACTTTTTTTGAAGAATCCAATTTCTTACACCAAACAAGACATTGAAAATTATGTAGATATTACGAAACGGACTAGTGCATATCGTCGTGATAATAATGCCGATTTACCAATTAGAAAATTCCCGATGATACCAAAGAGAAGTATATTTACATTATAAAGCCTCATTTATATAAAACTCGCGCTAGATCTGGTTCAGTGCCATCATCTTTATTGAAAGGCGTGCTAACCAGAAAAATGACAAAAAGAGGACAAGGTGCTAAAATGTCAATGATGATGTAATATGAGAATGAACCAATTGATTATAAATATTTTGATGACTATAACGAGCTTGTAGATAGATTACGTTTGCTTGTTGCTTCCCAAGCAGTTGGTAACACTACAGGTCACAACAATGAAATTATTTCAATCATCGAAGAGTTACGCGAGGGAGCAATAATTTTATAAAATGTTAGAACTATTGGTTTTTTATATTAGTATTCAAAATGCCTCTGAAAAAATTCAATCGACATTTTTTTTCTTCTTCTTCTTCTTCTTCTACTACTCCGAAAGATATTGTCACAGCAAGACAACCATCAACAATACCGTATTTTATTTGTCAACCTTCTGAATTCCATAGTAAATGTATATTAACTATTCGAGGCACTAGAAACATTTCATATAGTCAAACACACTACATCTTAGATGATAATAGTGTCAATTATACGATTCCTGTTACTGGAAAAATTGAAAGTTTCGAATATTTCCCCAACACATTGAAAATATCTTATCAGAATAAAAACGATTCTCTTATCAATCTCATGAAGGAAAATGTCCTCAACAAAGGTGATGTTATTCAATCTTCCCTGAATACACAAACGTTAGATCATTTTTACGTAGAAATTGTTATTCAATGTCCTTTGGAGAAGGATGAATAGAACAATATGTAAAATAACATCAAAAAAGTTTTATTTAGAAAGAAAACGATCAACATTTGTAAAAACTTTCGTCTCCCAATTCTCCTCCTCCTGTTGATTCATAAACTTCCTAAGATCTTGACAGTATCGATCATCCCCCTCCTCCTCCTCCTCCTGATTCTAGTTTCCAATTCTCTCATTCTTTTTTTTTTCTTCTCCAGCCCCTCTTGGAAAGATTCAATTCTGTGATCTAGTTCACATTATGGCAGCGATTCCTTTTCCTTATTCTTTTTCTTTTTTCTCTTCCCTCTCCTCCTCCTTTTCAGAACGTTCCGCGGACAGGTGAATTGAGTACTCCAAGGGGATTGTCTTTGAATCTATGTACCACTTTGGTAGGTCTTATCTGCATACACCAATTACAAAATTCGAGAACCAAAATGGGTCTGCTAACAAAGAAGTCGGTTTCCAAGTATTGCAGCTTAATAGTGTCACATATTCTACGTTCTATGTCAATCATGTCATGTCAATCATGTCATGTCAATGTCAAAGTGGTTTAATAAAAGCTTGGCGCAAGAGGACTTCCTGCTCTCTCGTCACAGACATCCGACATGGTAGTATCTATCTGAATCCTGAATCCACATCCTTATAATGATATCCTTGCTAACTAGACAAAGGATATATCACATGGCGCAGTCGGTAAATTAACCAAACGGCCAATGAACAAGGGATAGTGTGGAAAAATCAATCAGAAATCAAAAGGTGAGCACGTGAAACAAACATAACCTCACATAATGCCAGACCACGCGGTCCCCCCGAGTGAACTAAATTGCACTGGTAACATGGCTGAGAATTGGGCCTTCTATAGGTAGAAATTCGAAATATATTTGCGAGCAAGCAAGCTAACGGAAGAAACAGACACAGCGAAAGGTGATATACTGCTGAATAGAGTGGGCGATCAAGCTTTGCGTATCTATAACAATTTCACATGGAGCGCAACAGAAAATAAATCATCCTGTGCAGCAATTCTACAGAAGTTTACCAAATATTTCACCCCAGCCAAGAATGTAACATACGAAAGGTACCGATTTTTCACTAGAGACAAGAAGGAATTGGAAAGTTATGATGCCTATGTAACAGAACTTCGTCAACTTGCTAATTCATGTGAGTTCAGCAACCTCACAGATAGTCTCATACGAGACAGACTGATCCTGGGTATATCAGATCTAGCAATGAAGGACAGATTACTTCGAGAAAATGGATTATCTCTAGCAAGAGCACTTGAGGTATGTCGAGCAGCAGAAGCAGCATCAAAGCAGCTCAGTGTAATCCAGTCTGGACATGAACCACCATCAAATGAGGTACATGCAGTGAACATCAGAAACAACCGAAGATACCAACCTAATACCAGCAGGTACAGTCAACAGCAGAGGTCGAATAGCAGAAACTTGCATATGGATCAAACTCCCTCCCACCAGCCATGGACATCACGGAAATCTAAGATAAGTAAAACTTGTTATAAATGTGGAACACAGCATAAGTTTAAAAATTGTCCAGCATTCGGAAAGCAATGTATAAATTGTAAAAAGTTCAATCATTTTGCTAGTGTTTGTAGAAATAATAGAAAAACAAGGGTAAACAATGTTAATGAAGAAGATTCACTTGAGAATGCTGATAATGATTTCTTTTTAGAGGATTTTTTCGTAGGGAATGTAGACTGTAAAACAACTACCACTACTAGATGGTATGAATCTTTCTACATAAACAACAAGGTAAAAGTATCTTTTAGACTAGACACAGGAGCAGATTGTTGCATTCTGCCACACAAATATTTGACAGCCCTTAATATTGATGAATCAGAGCTATCAAAGAATTACAATAAAATATCAGATTATAATGAAAATTCAATAAGTTCATTAGGCACAGTGTATTTAAAAATAAAGCAATGTCATAGTAAAGACAATATAGCAAAAATTAAATTTCACATTACTAAAATTAAGAGTGAAGCTATACTGGGATTAGATGCATGCATAAACTTGGGGTTAATAAAAAGAAATGAAGTCAATACAATTAGCAAAAATGATGAAAAATGTGATGAAAAAGTATATGAAATAGTAAATAATTATAATGATGTTTTTCAGGGAATAGGATGTCTGAAAGGAAAACACAAAATAAAAATAGATGAGAGAGTGCAGCCCAGAGTCCATCCACCCCGTAGAGTACCATTCACCCTGAACGAGAAGCTGAAGGAAAAACTCAATGAATTGGAAAGAAGAAATATCATTCGCAGAGTAACAGAGCCAACAGAATGGGTAAATTCACTAGTTATTGTTCATAAAAAAGCGACCAATGACATAAGAATTTGTATCGATCCAAAAGATCTAAATAAAGCCATAAAAAGGGAACATTTCTATACTCCACTTTTAGATGATATCATAAGTAAATTGAGTGAATGTTGCTACTTCACAGTATTGGACTGTAGCAACGGATTTTGGCACATTCAACTTGACGAATATAGTAGTAAACTTTGCACATTCAACAGCCCATTTGGTCGATACAGATTTCTTAGGATGCCATATGGAATTTCTTCAGCTTCAGAAGTTTTTCTAAACAAAATCAGTCAAATTTTCGATGAAGTTCAGGGCATTGGTATCTACATCGATGATATTTTGATTTGGGGTAGGACTCTGGACGAGCATAACAAAAAATTAGAAAGAGTTCTTGATCTAGCTAGAAGAAATAATATTAAACTGAACAAAGAAAAATGTAAATTCTGTTTAGAAACTGTCAAATACATGGGTTTTAAAATTTCTAAAAAGGGTCTGGAAATTGATGATAAAAAAGTAGAAGCAGTGACAAAAATGCAGCAACCCAGTAATCCAAAGGAAGTTGAAAGATTTCTGGGAATAGTTAACTATCTTTCTCGTTTCATACCTAACTTTTCAGAAATCACAAAACCATTAAGATTAATAATTAAAAAAAGGATTGCATTTCATTGGGAGAAAGAACAGGAAATATCTTTTCAAACTTTGAAATCATTGTTGGGCAAAGCACCCATACTTCAATATTACTCCACAGTAGATCCAATTATAATTTCTTGTGATGCATCTCAATATGGTTGTGGTTCAGTCTTACTGCAAAATAATGCACCTGTAGCTTATGCATCAAAGGCTTTCACTCCAACTCAACAAAGATATGCTGTAATAGAGAAGGAAATGTTAGCAATAACACATGCTTGCTTGAAATTTCATCAATATATTGTGGGACGAAATGATATCACCATCGAAACTGACCACAAACCCCTTGTAAACATATTCAACAAACCACTTATTGATGCTCCAGCTAGATTACAGAGAATGTTAATAATGATACAACCATATAATTTCAAAATAGTATATAAAAAAGGAAAAGACATGTTTTTTGCTGATGCTCTAAGTCGAACATTTCCGAAATGTATTGATGACATATTTGAAAAGAAATGCACAGAGATTGAATCACAACTATATCTAATAACTGAAAAAAAACCCTATGTCAAACTATAAATTCAGGGAATTTCAATAAGAAACTTTAAATGACCCACAGCTAGTTAAGCTGATGGATCTGATTAGTAAAGGTTTTCCTAAAAATAGATGTCTTGAAAAAGAGTTGAAACAATTTTGGCCAATTAGACATGAACTCACACATGCGCAAGGCCTAATTCTAAAAAATGATAAGATATTGGTTCCTAAAATTTTGAGAAAAGAAATACTAGATAAACTGCATTTGTCACATCAAGGTATAGAAAAAACAAAATTGTTAGCTAGGGAATATTTTTTCTGGCCAGGTATGTCAAAAGACATAGAAAATAAAATTGAATCTTGCAATATTTGCTTATCCAATAGAAGATATAATACTAAAGAACCACTAAAACCTCCTCATAGACTTGACCTTTAAAAAAAAAAAAAAGGGGAAAAGAGAGAATTAGTGATAGGCAAACATGTAATTTTAGGGATAGGCTAAACATGCAATTTTAGTTGTTAGTTTCATTTTAACTTAGGTGTCATCAATTTAAATGTATTTGTTTGTATACTTGTTTCATATATCAATACTATATAACATATAAAATCGATTTTATAAAACAATCAGCTTGTCATATACCTTGTATTATACCTTGTATTTTAGTGTATTTGTTAGTTGCTTGAATTTGAATTATTGTTATTATATTGTTTGTTGAAATTCTTAAAGAAGGAAAATGTCACATATTCTATGTTCTATGTCAATCATGTCATGTCAATCATGTCATGTCAATGTCAAAGTGGTTTGATAAAAGCTTGGCGCAAGAGGACTTCCTGCTCTCTCGTCACAGACATCCGACATGGTAGTATCTATCTGAATCCTGAATCCACATCCTTATAATGATATCCTTGCTAACTAGACAAAGGATATATCACAAATAGCTCTACAAACGCAACGAATTTTCTTCTCAAAAATACAATTCATACTCATTCTCAACATGAATTTCATACCATATATATTCAAGACATCCCCTACTTTATCCTCATTTGAATTGTTAACGATTCTAAACACATATTGACTTTCTTTCTCTCTCTGTCTCTAGGTTAAACTTTTGTATTCATTATGCCTTTGAATAGATTCAATCAACATTTTCTTCAACCTCTAGGAGGAGCAGGAGAAGGAGAAGATGGAGAAGAATCTGTGCTGGCCACCTAACCACTGAAATCACAATTGAATGCTCCGTTTTATGTTTGTGATTCTTTTGATTACCATGTAAAAATTTTGATCCGTTTCAGAGGAGAAAAAAAATCAATTTAAATAAAAAATATTATATATTAGACAATGGCGGTGTAGTATTTAAATTCCCCATGTCCGCTAGGATTGAAAGCATCACACAATATAATTTTGCAGGAGGTGGAGAAGTTTTGATGAATAATAATACATCTTTCAGATTTCAACAACTAGCAAATAAGTCCATCGCTAAGGGGGATGAGATGAGTTTCAAATTGGGGACAACTCTAACGATTTTTATTGAGATATTGTTACAGTGTCCGCTAGTTAAAAATGAGTAATGCGCAAATTGTAGCCGAACTTCATAAACCAGTCAGAATCAATTATAAAAGACGACATGTTATAGTTAAAGGTTCACATGACTTGATACAGGCTGATTTAGCGATTATGAATAAATTTGCGAAATATAATTACATTCTAGTAATCATCAATGCTTTTAGTAAAAAATATGTCTGGGCAATACCGGTTAAGAGAAAAACTGGTAATGATATCACAGCTGCTTTGAAATCTGTATTAGCCCAAATGTCTACTACACCAAAAAACTTGCAAACTGATATGGGGAAAGAATTTTACAACAAAGACTTTCAAAATCTTATGAAGAAATATAGTATAAATCATTATAGCTCGTTTTCGAATTTTAAAGCTAGTATTGCTGAAAGGGTCATAAGAACTTTGAAATCATTATTATGGAAACAATTTGGCTATCAGGGGTCTTATAAATGGCTCAACATTCTTTCTGAAATTGTTAAGAAATATAATGACACCAAACATTATACTACTTAGGCTGTACCTAGTCAAATAAATAAAAAAAATGCTAAATTTGTAACTTCATTTCAACACCTAAAAACTGTTGATCCAAAAAAAACAAAATTCAGCAAAGGCGAGTGGGTACGAATCAGCAAGTATCGACACGCATTCACTAAGTCCTAAACCCCAAATTGGACCACTGAAGTGTTTAAAATCAAGCATATTAAATTAACCAATCCTACCACATATATTCTAGAAGATAGCAGAAAGGAACAGATACAAGGGGCATTCTATACAGAAGAATTACAAAAAGCCAAGTATCCCGATATTCATTTGTTATCAAAAGTCATCCGTAGGAAGGGGAAAAAACTCTTTGTCCAGTGGTTGGGTTCCGATTCATCACATAATTCTTGGATAAATGAAAATGATATAGTTCAGGTTCAAAACGTATTGTAAGAATTCAATCGATAAATAAAAATATAGTCAGTTATATAGGTACTTTATTTATTCATATACCTTATTCCTATGATCTATAAGTTCATTATATGATTCAAACATAGAGCTGATTCCCTGATTCGTCGCTCGAATCTTGATATATCCCCAGCAACGGTGTTTCAAGGACTTTGTCTCGCCGTCCCCGAAAAGCGTTACTCCATAGGTATAGTACATGGATCTCTGCTCCACCAAATGTTACTAACTTATTCATTGTTTTCGTAGAGGAGTTTGGGATGATGATACGTTACTTCCAATCCAAGTGCATACACTTCGGGATTTATTTCTTTCATTGTATCAAGCACCTTCAATGATCAGTCAATTAGATCCTTCTTCACTCCTAATTGAAGCATATTCATGACTTCATCAAATCTTAGCGATTTTAGAACCTCCATGCTATGCTGGATAATGGGTGTGAAAAGCCATAGTTTTAACAATGATTCATAATTTAAAAACATACTAGAATCACCACTGTAAATTCTAATATTTTTATTATAATTTGGTTCGACCTGTATCAATTGCTTCCCTGTTTCTCACTAAGTCAGACCATTCCTTCTCCGAAAACACTGAAGTGGCACCTTCATCAATATCTGTTATCACAACACTAGGGGCATAACCTAAATGTACTGATATACAGATCGACACATACTTTGAATTATTAGGGTTCACATAAAATCTACGTTCACCCAAAAATATATCTTCTTTGTCTTTGAATAAATTCATTTCGTCTGATACTATATTTTTTTCTTCTCACGGTTTTATTCAAATAATCAGAAGAAGGTGTGAGGGGGGCTATTTTTTTTCTCTCAAGAATGAATCAAACAATCACTTCAATTATACATATATTTTTTATTGAAAGATTTGAAAAAATCAAGATTTCTTAATGAATAACCATGAAATTGATTAATTATCAGGTATTGACTGAAAGGCATCATACTTTGACACTACCATTTTAGATAAAATCATTAGAAATATAAAAATTACCAAAACTTAGGTTATATATAATATTAAATATATTCTGTAAGTTTCTTCTTGCATAGTACTTCCATTTTGATTTGTTTCATTGAAATGAATAGTTTGCCATTGGCATTGATCTGCTTCAGAATGATCAAAAAATATTATTTTCAATTTATAGTTCAAATGAGTGGCGTTCGCTTCTGGAATTTTCATGGTGAAAACGGGTAATTCACCATAATTTTCCTTGGATGAGCTCAACATTTTCCACGATGATTTATTGCAATCCACTCTCGTATTTTTCATATCGAAACATATAGCAATATATTGAGTTTCTTCGGGTACATTTGTATATATTATTCCATTTACAATAGCTGTCAAAATTATGAAATTTGATTTCAATGAATTCATATTTTTTTCAATGAAAGATATTTATCTTTACTCTGTAAGGTACTATTCGAAACTGAGATTATTTTCTTCATTGACAATCATTTAGCAGAATGTCAGACGAACCAAACTCTCTTTTCCCTCTTTCAGTAGCATGCAAAAAATTAACCTCCTCAATAATTGTAATAGAATATCGTTCACATATCAATTGAGCTATTTTATCCCCTCTTTTGAAATCAACTTTTTCAGATGATGAATTATATAGCAGAATTTTAATTGACCCTGTATAATCATTATAGATAACGCCAGCAAGAATATCTAAGCCAAATTTTAACGCTCATCTGGATCTGGGTGCAATTCGTCCGAACACTTTTTGGGGGAGTTGTATTTTTGAAAAAATGTCTACGAGAAATCGCTCTCTAGCATGAATAGTGAAATCTATAGGTGTTCTTGAGTCACAACCAGCAGATCCATGAGTACTTCTTGTTGGTATATGAGCAGCTTGATTAGTTTTCATCACTTTTAGAACCTCAAAATATAAATATAATAATTCAAAAGTGAAGAGACACCCACGCACAAGATTATATTACCATTTTTTCGTCAACAGTATTCATTTTTCTCATTCAATATCAACGATTTCTATCGGAGAGAATATTTCATGTATTTCTCACAGTAAAGGTGCTATGTCTTTTCTGGCCATTTGGTGAGAGCGCCTTATGGAGATTCCCATGTTAAATTGTCCGAAAAAGCTAAGGTTAAAAATAGCGAAATTTGCTCATTCAAGGTCGCGCGTCGACTCTGGTTCACGAGCAATGGAGTGGAAGAGAAAGGCGGCTGATTAAGTACCGTGCTGAGGAAGAAAGGAGCAGGTGTATCAAATGTCAGTTTGTATAGGATACCTGAGACATTTCGATGTTATTGGATATAAATCAAACTGATAGTTCTCAAGCGCAAGGGAAAAAAGTAGTAGATTTCAGCTCCAGGTTGTGTTGTCTCTCGACGCGTAGCGGAAAAATAATATCTGATAAAATCACTTGAAATTATCGATTTTCGGTTTTGATAGGCACTCAGTGTGCACAGAATTTAAATTTTGAATCCTGTACTGCACAGAAAACTAGTTATTTCACTTCATTGTTTCTAGAATGAAAAAAGATATTCTCTAATAATTCATACAAGGTACATCATTTATTTCAGTATAAGTAAACTTGGCTTTTATTCGAAATATGTTTTTTTTCTTTGTGTGTGCCAATGGATATAAAGACTTCTCTCATGTTAAAATAATTGCGATATTTCCATTAGGTTTTCGCTCCTGACCTTGAATACATGTGTTAAGTTTAAGCAATCATGAAGAATGTAGATCCCTTCGAACTCAAAATCATTTTGATGCATAAAAGTCATTTATATGTAGCCGAATCTTCTCGTGTATTATATTTTTTTTTCTACCGTAAATTGAATGTATCTTCGGCCAATCTTTCCCTATTACGTTGTGAGGAATGTATTTCAGAAAAGTTGACATCTAGTTCAAGAAAATTCATAGGGAAAATTAGTCATCAGAGCATAAAATGCTCGATAAAATGTAACAAATATGAGAGAAAGTGAGAAACAAATTAATGACTCATCAAATCGAATTATTAGAACGATAACTATATAATAAAATCAGAATCGGAATATATGAAATTGGATGATATCAATTGATGAAAATAAGTTACTTAACAACATTCCAAGTGTTTAACATTATTTATATGAACGAAAAACAATTTTCTTGTTTTATCTCTCACAGTTATGAGCAATATCCTGGAAAGGCAAACAAAGGTTCACAAAAATCTCTGAAGACTTTAAACAATAATTGAAAAAAATGCGCACTTACATTGGTATTATCTCTGCTCGCACAAATATAATCACTCGCTATTTCTGAATAAATAAACTTATATCGCATCGCGGCTTAATATATACACTCTTATAGAAGCATGTCCCGACAAGTTCGATTTCTAATTATATGATACGTGAAAGTGAATGCACTCAGTTATCGTTAATTAGGATTATCTACAACATACAAATTATGGTACCATAATATTTTGATGAGAGGAATATAGAGTAATAGGAAAACAATATACACTACGAAAAAATACATTTTTTCAACCCAAGATTAGTTTCCGCAACATCGAAGGAGCTAATATTCTTTCTGGTAACCTATTGTTAATTTTTCTATTATATTATCACACTCATTTGCCCAATATGCAGGGTGAGTAAGTTTTTGTAGCATGACTTTAACAGCTTGATGAACAGATATTTTCATGATGAGAAGTTCATGTGAACATATAAGATGGAAGCTTCGTTAACAATATACTGGGAGTCAAAGTTTGAGATTTTGAAGGTTATTGATGTTTTCACAACAGACGACTTCACACACTTTCCCTCCTTCGTTATTCCAAAATTTCTCAGAATATCATCAATTTCGAAATCATCATATCCTTTTTACAGCAGTTCTTCTCGTTTCCTCATTATGTAATCGATCATAGTTAGAATTCTAGTTGAGTGGAGTTTTGATCTCAGACCAATGTAGTCAATCATCGGTACTTATTGTATAATATTTCATCATTTCTAATTAAAATTATAACCAAAACACTCAAGATTTTTTGTTTCGACCTTGAGCACCTTCAATCTTGAATTTTCCAAAATGGAATCCATTTTATGATTCATAAAATAATTGCAATGCTTCGGAAATTAGATATGGTATATATTCATATATCAATTTTTTTTTAAAGATGGAACAATATTAATGCTCCCAACGTTATTGCTTCAAGGTGCATGTTTTTTGTTTATGAGCAATTAATACTTGCAGTAACAACTTGCTTATGTATATAAAATTCTATTGCGAATAATCAAATAGCTAATGACACAAAAAATACCTACATCTTTCCAAAATTATTGTACTTGTCATTCAAGAAATATATCAACTATATGCACTTATCAAGAAGCTATCGACGATATGTAAAATGAAAGAAACAGTAAGTTGAGGTATATGGGAACGTGCGAGATATGCTTATTCGCTGTTTTATTGTATGACCGATATAGTAAGTGACAAAGTCAAGGTAGACCGCTGCATTCCATATTATTTACACTGCGTCACTCTCGCACAGTCTAATTTTTGTATTACATCGTTTTTTCATGTGTGGAAACACACGGTGAAGGTTGTTGCATTGCAGTCTTCATAATATCAGACGCACGTATTGACCGACAGGTTTGGAAAAAAGAGGAATATTAGGCACTCGAATAATGATTATATTATTATGATTTCAATCATTGGAAACTAAGGGGAGGCGTGAAGGTTCAGTTATATGTTTCAACTCACATAGTACCTATAGAACAATGAGCACAAGCGAAAAATAATAACTGGTGATATTTGCAATTCATCAGTGACTATCCTGTAATCGAGACCCAGAGTATTTCTCCTCACCCTTTTTCGTCTATTATACCATAGTTTTAGTAGTATTTGCTGATTTTGGAAAAAAATTTTTTTGTAAAATTTGTATATCGCTACTTCAAAGTTGGGAACCAACTCCCCAGAAGTCGAAACTTGTGCGGTGTTAGGAAGAGCGGGACCTACAGCTTATAGTGGAATCCGAACCACTTCTAGGGCATCGAGGTGCTGCCAGGATTACAACCATGATCCAAACATTTTAAAGAAAAATGCTCAGCCGATAGCCGGATTCGAACCGACAGTACCTCTGCATCGTGAACGGCGAATTTCAGCGCATAGACAAACTCGGCCACGGAGCCCAATATACAATATCTTTGCTAATTATACAATTTTCTATCGTCTACTCCTTCTATTCGCTCCCTTATAATCCTTTGCGCTTGAGAACTATCAGTTTGATTTATATCCAATAACATCGAAATGTCTCAGGTATCCTATACAAACTGACATTTGATACACCTGCTCCTTTCTTCCTCAGCACGGTACTTAATCAGCCGCCTTTCTCTTCCACTCCATTGCTCGTGAACCAGAGTCGACGCGCGACCTTGAATGAGCAAATTTCGCTATTTTTAACCTTAGCTTTTTCGGACAATTTAACATGGGAATCTCCATAAGGCGCTCTCACCAAATGGCCAGAAAAGACATAGCACCTTTACTTCTCACCTAAAAAAATAATTCACCTATCTCAATCTAACTCCATCAAAATTTTTGAAGTTAATAATGAAAATGAAACACTCACCCAAATTTGTTTGCTTTTTCTTCTTCTTTGGTATATAAATTCACTGTGTTTTCAACTAACTGTGTACTTTTCGAACTGAATTTCACCTTATTCAAATAGTTCTCCGTTGCATATACATTCACTTATTTTGAAAAAAATTTTTCCATCTCAATCTCCTGGTGCATGTTAACCTTTTATGTATAGCTGATGCAATAGATTCATTAATTCCCATTGCATGAGTCAATTATTTATTCATTTTTCATATACCTATACGTACTGGTACCTGAATGTTATATTTCATCGATAACATTGGGGAATTAGAACTGGTCTATTATCTACAATGTGTTCTTTTCAACAAGAACGGACACAACATCATATCATTTCCATATTTTGTCTTCTGGCGCCATCCAGAACGCTTTGCGGTCCGTTTTTTTGTGTTCAATGTGCGTTTTTCGATGTTTTGGGAATAAAATATACTTATTTAATGAAAAGGAATACTCTAGGAACACAAAAAACGGCCATATAGACTAGCAAAACATATTGAATATTGAAAACAGTATCAGTAGCGACACCTCGCGGAATTAGGTTGAAGCGTGAACCATACGAATAGATTCTACAAACAGACCTCTGTGAAAAGTAGACGCAGAAAACAGTTTCCACTCACGTCCGAATGAGGCCCCCAGCGGTACGGTAGAATCATAGGTAGGTTTGAAGAACGGAAATATTGAAAACAGTATCAGTAGCGACACCTCGCTTAATTAGGTACTCTAGGAACACAAAAACGGCCATATAGACTAACAAAACATATTAAATATTGAAAACAGAATCAGTAGCGACACCTCGCGGGATTAGGTTGAAGCATGAACTATATAAATAGATTCTTCAAAAAGACCTCTGTGAAAGGTAGACGCAGAAAACAGTTTCCATTCACGTCCGAATGAGGACTTCAGCGGTACGGTGAAATCAAAAGTAGGTTTGAAGAACGGAAATATCGAAAACAGTATCAGTAGCGACACCTCGCGGAATTAGGTACTGTAGAAACACAAAAACGGCCATATAGACTAGCAACCTTGGAAAACAGTATCAGTAGCGACACCTCACGGAATTAGGTTTGAAGCGTAACGCATACGAGTAAATTTTTCAAAAAGACCTCTGTAATAGGAGAAGGTGAGCATAGCAGACAGTTCCACTCACATCCGAGTGAGGACACTAGCAGTACCGTAAAATCAAATCTATGTAGAACATAGAAATATTTACTAAAACTCATTCATAAGCCTAATATATTTATTCAAATTGCTCATATTGGCCCAATTTGGGAAAATGGGGCCCCCCAAATATCCATAAACCCATCCATATGTCGAATATCCATACTCATGGCCCTCCAAAAAATATCTCTCGAAAACACGTTGATAAATTGGACCCCCCATAGCCACTTGGTAACGTGTCGGCTTGCCAACACAGAGATCCAGAGTTCAAATCCTATACGGTATGAGTATCTTTTTTTAATTAAATAAAATTATTATCAAGTGAACTAAACGTTATACGTCATAATGAATGTAATAAGTTTCCATTAGGTGGGCCAACTGCCAAAATTCCCTAGAAACCGCATTGTTTAACTACTGATGTAACTTCAATTCCTGATGATGCCTCAGAAGGATACTTTCTAGAAGTTGACTTGGAATATCCTCGACGCCTCCATGATTCCCACGAAGATATACCATTCTGCCCCGAACACATCAACTCGAGAACGATGAAACCTCCGACGAGATCTTCTCAGCCCATCAAGCTGATGTCAACGTTGAATAATAAGGAGAAGTACGTTATCCACTACCGCGCCCTCAAACAAGCGCTGGATCATGGTTTGGTCTTGACGAAGATCCATCGGGTGCTTAGATTCCGCCAATCTACATGGCTCAAATCATATATAGACCTCAACACCAACCTCCGTAAACAAGCTAAAAATGACTCCGAGAAAAACCTCTTCAAGCTCATGAACAATGCGGTTTTCGGCAAAACAATTGGGAACATTGGGAAGAGAGTCAACGTTCGACTTCTGACGGAGTGGGTGGGGCGATATGGTGCTGAGTCCTATATCTCGAAACCTGAGTTCAAAAACTGTACCATTTTTGATAAGAATTTGGTTGCAGTTGAACTCAGGAAATTGGAGATATGGTTGAACAAGCCCATTTATGTCGGTCAAACAATTCTGGACTTGGGTAAAACAACCATATACGATTTTCATTATGGATACATGTCCAAAACATTTGGTGGTGATTGTATCGTATGCTACACCGACACAGACTCGCTCATCTATGAGCTTCATAAAAATCCCTATGAAGTTATGAAGCGAGTTTGCCACACTCACTTCGACACGTCAGACTATCCCATCGATAACATCCATGGCATACCGCTTGTTAATAGAAAAGTACTGGGAAAAATGAAGGATGAGTGCAATTCTGCCATAATGACTGATTATGTGGGACTCCGATCAGAATTATATTCGACGAGGGTGCTGGTGACCGAAAATGATATAGTGCTGAAAAGAAAAGAACTACAAGCAAAGGATTATGATGGGGATGAGATCGATGAGATGATAAGGGATATGGGTGTTACCAAGAAAGCGAAAGGCGTGAAATCGTCTGTGGTTGAAACGAATATTACTTTCGAAGATTATGTTAAATGTCTAGAAACAGATGAACATAGGAAGGTTTCCCAAAATTTGATAAGACCAAAGAAGCATCATGTTCATTCAATCACTCAAGAAAAAATTGCCCTCAGCTCCGAAGATGATAAGAGGTATATCATATCAGGATCGTATGACACTCTTCCATGGGGCCATTTTTCCATCAATGGTGAAGATATGGAAATTGATATTTAAGGACAGAGCCTCATCTCTTCTTCAATTGAACTGTGTGATGAATGGTTAGGTTAGCATTCGAAAAAAGATGCCATAAACATAAAAGGGCCATCAGACGAATTAATGAAGTGTTTCTATTAATTTAGAGATAAATCTTCGTGCTGTCTTGAAAAAGAGCCATCAGACGAATTGAAGAAGTGTTTCTATTAATTTAGGAATGAATCCTCGTGCTGTCTGAAAAAAGTGGTCTTCAGATGAATTGATGAAGTGTTTCTATTGATTTAGGGATAAATCTTCGTGCAGTCTGAAAAAAACATTGAAAAATGCTTTATCTGTTAACCTAATTATTTATCACCGCAAGTGGTCAAAGTATGCCTACCGGGGAGCTTCCTACTTCCATAAAAAGAAGCAACGCGCCACAAGGCACTACCTCGAGGGTGGTGGGGAAATGTGCTGCTATTTGGCTATTTGTATAGTTTATTGAATATATTATAAACATTTTCAACACTGTGTTTGATTTCAATCATTTGGTGTAACCCATAGCTGTTTTACATGTTTTTAGTTGAGAGTTGTTTGGTATTTGTCGCGGAAACACCTCGAACGATAACGAGATTGTTGTTATCTTGAATGAAGCAGAAGTGGTAGGTATAATGAAATATGTCTGACATTTCAGTGGCGTTTCCGTAAACATTTCGCGATGTTTCTGTAACGTTCTGGTGTTTCGCGACGTTTCCGTGACATTTCCGTGACACTGCCATGACACTTCCGTGACACTACCATGACACTTTCGTGCTCCGTGACACTTCCGTGACACTTCTATGACACTTTCGTGACACTTCCGTGACATTTTCGTGTTCCGTGACACTTCCATGACACTTCAATGACACTTCCGTGACGTTCCTGTGACATTTCCGAGACATTTTTGCAGCGTTTCTGTGACGATTACATAACGTTTTCCTGACGTTTCCGTTACATTGCCGCAGCGTTTCTGTGACAAGCTAACCTGCAGCAAACATCATCTACGTTACCAGAAGATTCAAGCGGAAGTGTGTAGACTTCGAGATGATCACTCGCATCATGAGTTTTGGGTTGAGAGTAGTTTGACATATTTCCTGGTTTTTAAATACTTCCACTCCATACGTCCCCTATCAAAATACATCTGTCATACGTAAGCTATCCCTTTGCCGAGCCCACCTGAAGTGTGGTGGTCTAACCTTGTATATTTTTTATTGCTATTCAACTCAACCAACTTTTATATTGAATGAAATCATGAGCTTGCGTAAGCTGTCTAATGGAAATAACTTTATTCAGTAATGGGTTATAAAAATCAGGTTATTCAACAAAGTATCACACCTAAACATGGCTAACCTCTAGCGTTCATAACCTCCTAGCACCCTTAGCCTATACGCGGGGTAGTCTACCCGCCAGGTGCCTGATTGGTTTTGCTTTCGGCAAGCATCGGGGAGTATTATCAACGGTATACGTAGCGACCGCCTATCAAATGTCATAAGCCATCCGTCGGCTGTCGATTGTTCAGCGAGCACCAGAAGGTCACGTGGTATACCTCATATATCGAATGTGTTATGTTAGTTGTCATCCGCTGTCGTACTTTAGGTGTTATAGCAGTGTCTGAGAATGACAAGAAGTGGGGTGGTCTACCCGCGAGTCACCCTATATCTATAAGTCGAACACCTTGTATATTGAACGGAATCAGCAGCTAGTGCGTCATACTTCACCTATCTGTTTTGCCGGGTCCATCTGAACATACTGCATATTGAATGAAATCATCAGCGGGGTAGCCAGCTAGCAAGTCGCCTGGTCACGTGTCATTGATCCTGTCAACGGCCTTCTATCAAACGTCATCTGCCATACGTTATACTTTAGCTGTCTAATATGATTGCTTAGCCCACCTGAAGTGTGGTGGTCTACTCATGAGTTGCCCTATAAATTTTCTCAATTTTCATTCAACTCTCACACCCGGTATATGAATATTCAATTTTGTTATTGAACTGATGGCTTGCGAGGTAGCTAGCTTGCAGGTCGCCTAGTCACGTGTCATCGAAAGTTTGATATCTGTCAACGAACATCTGTTATACGTCATCTGTCATGCATTACCTATCTGTTTGCCGAGCCCACCTGAAGTGTGGTGGTCTACCAGTGGGACAGCTATATATATTTTCAATTTATATTCAGCTCAAACACCCTGTATATCGACCCAGCTATTGGCATCGATGTGTTATTGCGGTTCTCATCAGCAGCTTGCTGATAGCTCACTCGTTGGAGCCGGATGACCTTGAAAGCGTAAAAAAGGACCAGAATGGACCTTAAAATCCGCTGAAGAAGTCCGTAGATCTAGGGAAAAATGACTTAAAATTTTGAAAATTGGTCTGGAGTCTGTATAGACCATTTACTCACATCCAGAGCATTTTCGCGAGATTTATGCAATCTGAATCTGTTTGGCCTGATCAATTGACAGCTCCTGGTGGAATAATCGTGAAAGTCAGAATTTTTTCCGTGATCTTCTTTATTTTTATGAATATCCAGCAAAAGTTAGTATATGTAAATAGATGGTAGCGTCATCGTCCTCCGTCAAGGTACTATCAGACGAATTTTGCTCGGTCTCAAAACGAATAAGGCTAACGGTCCTGATGGAATTCCACCCATTATCCTAGAAAAATGTGCACCAGAATTAACACCGATTCTCTGCAAGTTGTTTACCATCTCGTACAGGTCGGGTATTTTTTCATCATGCTGGAAGACAGCTAGAGTCCAACCAATCCCCAAAAAAGGGAACAAGAACCTGCCCAACAACTACAGGCCCATTGCCCTGTTATCAGTTATCTCCAAAGTGATGGAAAAAGCCATCAATATTGAGCTTATCAAATATCTGGAGAGCTCAGGAATCATGAATGATAGACAATACGGCTTTCGCCACCGAAGATCTACTGGAGATCTACTTGCCTACGTCACCCATTTATGGCAATCTCTAATAGAAAAACACGGGGAATCTCTAGCTGTTGCGTTGGACATATCGAAAGCATTCGAGCACCTCAGCTATGCCATCTCTTATCGAGTTTTCTTCCAGGCAGATCGCTCCACGTGGTGGTGGACGGTGTATCGTCTGATACCATTGGCCTCAATTCCGGCGTTCCACAAGGATCAATTTTGGCACCAACATTATTTCTGCTTCATATCAATGTTCTGTTAGGAGTAACAACATGCCCCATCTACAGATTTGCAGATGATAGAACCCTTCATACTGCGTTCTCTTCCAGAATTCCGATTTCGTTCCAGGAAACTGAGAACTCACGGCGCAGGCAGGTCAATGCTGTCAATGAAGATCTTGCTGAACTCACAGCCTGGGAAACAAACAACCTAGTTGAATTCAATGCCATCAAAACTCAAGCCTGCAGTTTCTCTAGGAAGGCGGAACTCAGTATGCCCGATATTGTGATGTCTGGCTCCATCATCCCCACCAAGCCCACCATATCTATGCTCGGTATTTCCATCAGCAACACTCTTTCATGGGATAATCATGTCAGATCCATTGCAAAAGCTGCTTCACAAAAACTCAGATTCTTGTTCCGTGTGAAAAGCTACTTTACACCTCAACAGCTTCTCATGATCTACAAAGCGCAGATATGGCCTGTTCTAGAATACTGTTTCCACATATGGGGTTCAGCACCAGAACATACGCTGATGCTCTTAGATTCCATCCACAGAAGAGCTATTCGCCTGGTGGATGACGCCACACTCACTCACTCTTTGACATCATTGGAAAACCGTAGGAAGGTCGGCGACCTTTCACTTTTCTATCGATACTTCCACGGGAAATGTTCTTCGGAAATCTCTGCTATTATTTCTTCACTAGCAATACCAATCTGACGAACTAGACAAGCCCAGTCAGCACATCCTTTCGTTGTCAACCCCGAAAGATGTCGAACAGCACTTCATCAAGACTCCTTCATCCATAAAACGGCTAGGCTCTGGAATTCATTGCCTGTGGAAGTATTCCCAACAACATATAATCTCCAAAAGTTCAAGAAAAATTCCAATACCCACCTCCTGTCCCTATCCTTCCTAGGAACGCACGATGTTCTTTGAACATTATAGGGATTCCCTTTCGTGCGCCTCAAGCGATAAAAAAAAAGAAATGATTTTCAGGGATTTAAAGAATGGTTTACATGAATCAGCGTAGCCATCACCAGCGATAATTCTTATTGCTTTCTTTTGAAGAATAAATATTTCAATGACTTGTGTGCTATCGCCACATGAAATTGTTCCATATGAAATTTGGGAGTGGAAGAATGCATAATATGCTGATAGCATTAGCAGTGCCTGAACGCTAATAATATTCTTCAGTTTTCGGAGAAAAAATATATATTTGGAGATTTTATTACTAAGCTGCTCTATGTGAACAGACCAGTTCAGTGTGTCATCTAGAAAAATGCCCAACAATTTTACTGAGTTCTTGTTAGAGACAATTGGAGAAAAACAGATCTGTTGAGTTTTATTCGAATTCAACATCAAATTGTTTCTTCTAAACCATGTTGCCGCTCTTCTTTGGGCCAGATTAATTCTATTTGAAAGCATTTGTCTATCCTCACCAGACGTGGTAAGGGTGGTGTCATCAGCAGAAGCAATACAGCCATAGGGAGACATGTAAGTGAAGAGGTCATTGATATAAATTATAAAAAGGAGAGGGCCTAAAACAGATCCCTGTGGTACTCAGAAACATTATTCGAATCAAGTGCAACACATTGCTGTCTATTTGATAGATATGATTTAAAAAGAGCAAGAGCTACCCCTCTTATACCATATACTTCAAGTTTACTGACGAAAATTGAATGAGATACACAATCAAACGCCTTGGTCAGGTCACAAAGAGCAGCCACAGTGTGCTCTCCTTTTTCATAGACATCGATTATAGTGTCAATAACTTTCTTTAGTGCATGTATAGTTGATGTCGATTTTATGAATCCAAACTGATTTGGATTGAATAGTCTATGTTTAATGTAGTTACTATAAAGGCAAGTTTTCAATATGATTTCAAATATTTTTCCAAAAATAGGAATTATCGATATCGGACAATAATTTCCGATTTCATTTGCATTTTCTTTTTCAAAAATAGGAAGAATTCGTGCAATTTTGAACTTATCTGGGAAAACTCCTTGCTCAATACACGCATTGAAGAGGATTCTCAAAGGTTCTATAATATATATAGCAGTACCTTTTATAATTATAGCGTTCAGGTTATAGAAGTCGAAGGAGTTTGATTTTTCCAGTTCATATATTGCATTAACAATCTCTGAATAAGTGATGGGTTCCATAAAAAGAGAACCTGAGAATTTATGTTTTTCGATATCAGTAAGCCTGAAAGGGCTCAGATTTATATCTGGTGTTTCTTCTGCTAGTTCTTTAGTTATATCAACACCAACTTCAGCAAAATATGAATTGAATTCATTCGCCGTGAAATTATTCCCTTGTTTGTTGTTACCTTGTGCTCGATTCATTTCAAATTTGATTAATCTCCAGCTATCTCTTATTTTGTTGTCGGAATTTGGAATAAAATCTTCATAGTAGTTTCTTTTTGCAGATAAACAATTTTTTTATATTCATTGTTCAACGTTAGAAAATCTTGTTTATGTATAGGATTATTGGTAACATTGTATCTCGTTCTCAGTGCTTGGACTTTGTTCTTTATATCTCCGATATGGTCGTTAATTCAGTAGTTCCTTGCTTTTGATATACCTGATATTTTCCTGAGAGGAGAATGCTTATCTATAAGATTTGTATAGGTAACAGTTCAGTAGAAAACAGGTCATATTTTCAATAGTGTTTTGGTTATAGAACTCATCCTGATTCACTTCATCCATAGACTTTAACATATTAATAAAAGGAAGAAACACGAGAGGCACTAAACGTGGAGAACATTTCAATTGCAAGTGAATAAATGTTATAACTAAACATCAATTAACATAAAAAAAACTCTTACACTGAAATGGAAATAAAACAGAAAAAAAAATTAAATAACAAGATGAATGTCAATGAAATAACTTGTTAAAAGTCAATTTCAATTCAGTTCAATAATTTGGATACTGCAAGGGTGAACCAAGAATATCTCCATTATTGAATTTAGTTCTCAACTATCGGATCACTCGGGCAGTAATTGATGAATTTTGTGGAGGTCCCATTGCTAATGTGCCATTTTGAACAATGAAGGCTGAAATTATTTATTGTCCACCACATCACGCCACTGGAACGTGAAGTCAGAGTTGGTAGAACTGATATACTTCTTTTTCTCGTGTCATTCGAACTCTTTCTACACGATATCTTCTTCTCTGTCATCATAAGAATTTATTGTGAAGTTCTACATCGAGAGTGAGAAAGCGTAAGTTTGCTCAAGTATTTCCATAACTTGATGAGGTTTTTTATTTATTCGAAGATTCTGAATGTCTTCGATGAAATAGCCCACAATGTTTAGGGATATCTGGCCAAAATTTCTCATTTTTTCCTTTGACATTGACGTCACGTTTTCGTTTCGCCAACTAGTGGAACTGAAAATTTCAGCCCCCATTACTTCGGAGTTTCTTGTGAATAGGAATCTCCTGTTATTGTTCCAAATTATCGTTGAAAATAACAAATCAGTATCGTCAAATAGCTGACTCAAACAACGTGTTGAATAACGCACATTTCCATCGGAAAAAATCTTCAATGACATCATCATGTTAACATAGGTGACGTCTCGGATATGAAGATATTTGACAGTATGCGCGGTCAAAAATAAAAATTGACAGATTTCTGTATATAAAGTCATCTAATCATGTAATAATGCATTCATTATTCTTTTCATTCACAACATACTGTATATAATTTGTTAACGGTTGGGGCATTGTCGAAGGGTTATGATAGTACTAGATTTGCAAGTTATCTATTGATACAAACTTTCATTCGAATTCTGAATTTAATGTTCAAACATTGCAACAAGCCGATATCAACTACATGTCTGGGTAAGACCGAACACCAACTACGGATGAGACCGACTTCGAGGGAACAAAATTTAAAATAATAATATCATAATAGCGTCATATAAGGTTCCATGTATTTCTTCAAGAAGGTATATGCATTTTCTTTTCATGTCCATGATATATTTGAGAATAGGTATCATTTTACACCAACAGTGTTGGGATTGAAAATATCATCAAGATATATGGTGAACAGAATAGGTTCAAGAACGGTCCCTTGAGGAACCCCAAACGAAACCATTCTCTCCACACTGAAGAAATCTTCCAAATCAACAGATCGAATTCTATCAGTGAGACCAGCAAACATTTTCATCATTTTTGAACCGTCAGAAATTTGGAATGGATTAACCAATTTTCATTTCTTTCAAGATTGTGATAGCTCATTTCATTGAGTACATTTTCAGTATTTTTTCCGTTATTTCAACCTATCGAATGATGACCTACATAGTGATATCCTAATTTCGGCCCGTTCCACAGACATTATTTCGAATGAGTTACCCCGAAGTGGTTTTGGATTCAGGAGGGTTCATACAGGATGTCTCGATATCTGGAATTTTCCACAACATATTGCATCCTGATACGTTCAACCACAATGAACTCAACTTCTACAGAATTTTAGATTGACCCATTTTCAACGCCATTACTATAGATACCTACAATGTTGTGTCCAATCTCGAATATAGTGAATGTAGAATGGAATTCAGATACTACGAAAAAAATGCAATATTTTTAATGAAAAAAAAAAAGTACATGAAATCGCTATGGTGCGGTATCATGTTGAATCGTCGCTCCACGTTGGTTATTTTGAGAGAGTATTATCTTCGGTATCAAGACATGTATTTCAACAATTTTATACTGCTTGATGATAATAAACTACCACAACGTGCGACAATTATTGTGGAAATTCGATACAACATAATATTGCCTACTTTTTATTCTTTTGCTTCCTAGGTACGCACGAGGTTTTTCCTACATAATATAGGGATTCCCTTTCGTGAAATGAAAAATAAAACCCCTTTCTTGACATGAATTCGATGAAACACGTATAGAGAAAGAGGATAAAATGATGATTCTTGACCAATTAGAGGACGCGATACTGAATGAGTGGATAGCTTTCCCCCAAGATTTCATCAATGGTTTGATATTGGGTATATGTCAAGGAGAATGAGGGCTCTTGTAGCAGTTTCATAGGAGAAGTGCAACAACATATTGACAATTGACGGAAGCAATGAAATTGAAGTTGTTAGTAGTTAATTGGAGTTGTGTTTGTATAACAATGGGAATTTCTTATGCAATAAAATTGAAGTTGTTAGTAGTTAATTGGAGTTGTGTTTGTATAACAATGGGAATTTCTTATGTATGTCTTATGTGTTTATTATTATCTTAAGGTAGTATTTTCGTTCAATTTCACATCATCTACCGGTTGCCAACGTATTCATTTGACGAGCTATTCAGAGTTCCGGAGGTATGATATCCAAACTTGGCAGAGAGGTGTTGAATTTAAAAGTTGTGAAATATTCATATATTTCATACTATCTCATCACTTCTGGTTCCACCAAAAATGACCCCATGTCTTATTGATTCTTGAATGAAACTCATTGAACATATGAAAATTTTGAATGCGAATTTCTTCATGATGTTCCGAAATAACCATATAAAACCTAGTATCGTTATGATTTTTTGATAATGATCCCTAACCACTTATGAAATAGAATACAGGGTATTCTATTTGGAAATTAGATAATTGTAAGCACAATGTATAATGATAACGTTGAGTAGGATGAGCTAATCTGAAATTCTGTTGAAGTTGAATTTATGTTGGTTGAACATATCATAATGCAATATATTGCAGCCCTACTTTCATGGAAAATAGGTGCATTTGCAAACGGCAGCTCTTCGTCAGTAGGCACTATGGGTTCGAGTTATCAGAATAAGTTGAACTAGCAAAAATTCAGGTATCTAGCAATCATGAGGTTGAACAAAAAGAATGGGGCGCCACTGCAACTTTCAATTCATATGAAATGTTACCTGGAAAGTTGAGCAACCAGATAATGAATAATATTAGCTGTTATCCCAGACTGAAAGACCTAAATTAACCTTAAGGATGTTGTGAGTCGGAGTGTCATGTCAATAAACAAATGAAACAATCATATAAAATACCCGAAACATTCAATTATGATGATAGGACTCATATATCACAGGTTTCGACAAATATGCAAATTCAAAAAAATATTAGATACCTGTTTCTTGTTAAGAAAATATACTGTTGTTGCTTGCTATTATGTGAATGAAAATATATATAAATCAACCTTATATTGTACTTGAAAACTCAAGAGCTCCTGTAACGACGTTTTATAGTCATAGCAGATTGAAAAAATTAAATATGGAAGAATTCATGTGTGATTTCATCAATTTTTGACCTGGTTATGTTTTAAAAATTGTCCATTATACACACTAGCAATGGGCATTAGGATTGAATAAAAATGAAGAATAAAATCATATTTTCATGTCAAAAATCTGTATGGTGTGTCCAACACCAGTTATCCTTAATAAAAATGGCGTCAGTGCCACCAGATGGAGCTGCTGAGGGGAAGGTTGGCGGAGAGCGGGGTCACATCCATGGATGTCAGATGACATTGACAGAGTTGTCGTATCTCCACCTTGAAAATCCATCATATCAGAAACAAGTAGAGGACGATATCCAGAGTCCAGATTCCAGACTACTATATAGCCACCGAAGGCCTTGTAGATATAACAGATTCTGGTGGAGCAATGACTCCTGGGAAGAATAGTGCTTCTGGTAGGATAACTTCCGTTGTAGAACTTCCGGTTAAACTCTCGGTGAAACTCCCGGTTGAAACCCTCAAATATTTCATGACAATGAGGTACTGAATTTCTGAACTGCAGAGAGAAAAAACGTGGAAATAATGCGAGACTCACCTTTTATGAAGGGTTGGGGATTGAAATGGTTGTGATGACGATGCAGGTAGGCACGTGGCTGCCTGGGTGATGAACCATGAAGATCCTGCTTCTTAAACCAAAACCAGAAAGAATCTGTAGAGTTCAGCAGTCCATCAACAAATCCAGGATATCCTGATGTGATCCAGAACGCCAGGCGGTACAGGACTTCAGAAGCCGGTTCACACCACAAAAATGGCACTTGACCACCACGAAAAATTTTCTGAAGCGAGCTATTGTCTCACGAGCGGAAAGAAAACCCCTCCTCCAACATTCCAGAAACTTCGAGAACAATTTAACAGTTTCCGCTTTTCAAATTAGCGGAAGATTTGAATATCCAAAATGAAAGATGTTCACGCTACTCCCTCCACAGACTTGATTCTTCTCAGATGTCCATCTGATTCAATCAGAATTAATTACTGAAATGACGTCACACTTTTGGTCCGTTTTCTTCACGACTACTCGGCTTGTTGGTTCGACGATGAAGACATATCAATCCGAATCGGCGTTTGGCGCATGACAAGTTTGACACTGTTGACATGGTGTCATGACCGACAGCTTATTGACGTAAAGCGAAATAACTGATCAACAAAATCAAAACAACAACCTGAATTTATCAAATGCATCAATCACGAAAATAATGCCAAACGAAGTTAATTGATTCACAATGTTCAATTCCTAGTGAAACCATCTGCATCAGTATTCCTGGAAAATCCATTACCTACTGTCCTACTGTGATGAAGTTTCAAGTGAAAATAGTGTTACGAGTTGATTTCACTTTAATCAAAAAGCACTGCTAAATCTATGGAAATCGAATGATTTTGTACTAACCTTCGAGCTGAACCTTTGAGCATGATTGTGGAGCCCTACGCCTGACTACTTTGGTGGACAAAAGTAACATATCGATCTGACAGAATCTATTTTCTTCCTGAAAGTCAGCAAGCTATTTTGTTCACGGTATAACTCAACCACCAGTGCTGCTTCATAATGCTCAAATAATAGAATTAGGCACTTGAAGAATGTTGCATCAGTATTTCACCTTTGTTATTTACATTATCAAAACCCTGTGTGTATTTAGTTCGAGTGATGAACATTAACCCAAGATATGCTTCTTCTTCTCTCGACAATTTTTTGACAGGGGACATAGCCAGCAGGTCGGTGAGCAGTGTGGTTGGTCAAGGAATGGTGTGTTCCGAATGAGCGTTGCGGCCGCGGGTAATCAAACAGTTTCAATGGTCTGATATGAATTCTGATGTTCCGTGTTCTGTGATGTCATTCAGGCAAATGTGCTATTTCGACTCCTGACTTCTGATTTCTGTTGTTCTATGGCTCTATGCTGTCATTTGGGTGATGACTTGATGAGTGATATCGGTCATGCGCATAACTCCTTCTTCTTGCACGCCATATCTACGAGAGAGAGATAACAATATAGTGGGGATTCTTCCTGGAAAATCTGGACCTGATTTTAGAGATTCTGATTTTGATGACGCTACGGTAGAACGTGAGATAGGATTGAAGTCTTTTATTTCGTTGAGTATCGCTCATCGTATTTCGTTCATTTGTTCACTACTGGTGGGATCAAGCGAGACTTCTTTCACTTTATTCTGGACTTGGAGTTCAGAAAATCTCGAAAGAGGATCATTGTGTCTTCGTTCGCCGGCCATCTTCATCATCACGTGAAGCCCACACGCCATCCAAAGGTATGTAATATTTCTGGTACTACTCCAAGGATAAGAACTATCAACACCCAAGATGAAAATACTGGGACTTGGAGTTTTTTTGCTTAACCTACATGATCGAGTCTGAGGCTATCAAGTTGGAGTTACAAGTTTCATTCCCTGTATGATTGATTCCTGGGTTGTCAAACAAGAAGTCCAACTAGCTGACTGCTTGCCTGCAGTAGTCACCATAGGATTTACAGCATCTTACTGCTTTGAGCGGTCCTGGACTGTACTGTTTAGAAGATGGTAGTATAAGTGAGAACATAACACATTGAACCAAGATCCTGCTCTCTGGTAAACGTCTTATAGTTTATTTTGGGGGCACTACTACCTGGATATTGCAAGATCCATTAGAATCATGTCATCAGTCTACTGGAAGTTTACCATCAATCTGCAAAAGTTTTAGTAAAGAGGACATTCTTTTCATTAAGTGAAAGTTCTATGTGAACTGAGGTGATCACCAAGGTATAGTCAACAGTACTGTGTTACACAATAATTCTTATCAGTGGGGGAAAACCCAACTGCTTGTGAAGTATAAAAAGGGGCCAAATTCGTAACTGCAACACCAGAACAGCACCTGTGTTGTGTTTTATTGAATTTAGTATACATTGAACACTCTGCCACTTTCATTCACACCAACCTTACTCACCCCACCGCCCACTGAGCTAGTCAGTGTTCCATTCCTTTGGAATGAATGGGGCACTTTAAACACTAACTTTTATTACAAACCTCAGTATATTTAGCCTCCCCAGCAGGATTAAAGGAATGAAAACAACCATTCCCTTTTGAAGGAATTTCACAGCCACCTCTTACCCTTCAAAAATTGAGTAATAATAGCAGTGTGAGAAGTGAGTATGACAATATGTCTCTGTAATGGTATTTCATGTTACTTAATATTATTCATCTCTTTCAGATAAGTTCCTGTAAAAACCATCCGAATCAACCTTCTACTCAGATCACAACAAAGCAGATATAGCAAGTTACATCTTGAAGACACCCTGAATCTACCGAGTCAGCGAGATAGGACACCGCCGTGAGAATGCCAGTTCAACCGAGTTTAGCTCATTTCCCATTACCATGTACAATTCAGTCTGACTTTATATCTCGATCCATTAACTTCAACTTATATTGTAATTCGTGTTTCGGTAATAAAAGAAATCTTTTTAAAAACGATTTTTTCCGAAATACATATTTAACTGGCGCAGTCGGTAGGATACGCGAAAGAGTCTGTGAAAAAGATCCTCTTCGTTTTCAAACGTTTATTCGCGTTTCCGAAAAAGAACCACGTCCCAAGGAGGCAGCATCGCAGCTCACCACCAAGGACCAACCCCCCAAGGATCAACCCCAAGGAAGGAAGAAAGCAGACGACGGAATGCAACTTGCCATCATTATCGTTCTGTAAGTTTTCATGTCAGACTCCTCTGTTCCTATTCCTTCAAGTGACCCTAGTGCAGAGCTAGATTTAATTTTATCACTCTCAAATTTGAATATCACTTCTGTCGATAATTCGAGTATCACTCCACTCGAAAATCCGAATAATATTTTAACTTCACCTGAAATCATGTCGAGACCAGTGTTCGACGTCAAGAATTTGTGCATTTTGCCACCTTTCGATGGAAATCCTAATGAGCTGTATAGTTTCATCAAAGTAGCGTCGACACTTCTAAATCATTACTACGATCCAACACCTGCAAATGCCGGTTGCCTACAGAATATTCTCCTGCTAACTGGAATCGTAAGCAAACTAACAGGGCGAGCAAAAGAAGTCGTTTCTATTTACGGATGTGAACAATGGAACGACATTAAACATACATCAATTCAGAACTTTTCTGATCAACGAGATGAAAACAGCCTAACTCGAGATCTTGTTAATATGAGACAACAACAGAACGAGACCGCATTCCAATTCCACGAAAAATGTATGGGAATTTTGAATACTATAAGTAATTAGATCGAAGTCCATAATGACAACCCCGTAGTTAAAAATAGTAAGAAGGATTTCTTCCGCCAACAAACATTGACAACGTTTTTGGCAGGCTTGAAGGAACCTTTAGGTTCAACCATACGGGCAATGAGACCAGGAAATTTGGCAATCGCTTTACAGTTTATACAAGAAGAGAGATTCGCTATCTTCAGAGAAATAATGGCCCCTCACCGAACATGCCTAACAGAAAACCAATGCAGATGCAAATGCAAAGATTTTCTAGGCCACAATACAATTCGATGCCTTCTGTACAATATACAGGGCGTGAACAAACGTGGCAAAGCCCGCAATCGTCCCAACGCCAATTTCCGCGAGGTCCGATAGCCATCACACCTAGACCGAATCCTCCAACACAGCGTTTTTTCACCAATCAACAAGTTTTTGGCAGACAAGATAACAGATCCCAAAATGTATGGACTAATCGAAACAATCAAGGAACCTCTCAGCCACAGCCAACGCCGATGAGTATCACTACAAGAAATACGTTCCAACCAACACAAACCAGACGATCTCAAACGTTCAAACCCCAATCGAGACCCACATTTACGTCAGAGGAACTTTTCAATATTGAACAACAAAACCAATATTTTGAAGAACCCTCGTATGATTGCTACGAAACATTCCCAGAAGAAGAGTACCAACCCGATGAACAACTTGAATACACACCAGAAGAACAAGGAAATTTTCATCAGGAAGACGATCCACCAATCGAAATATAGTAGAATTACATACTTTTGCCGATAAAAAAGAACTCACATTTATAACTATTGCCAATCCTCCTTTGAAATTGCTAATCGACACAGGATCAACAAAATCATTTCTTAATCCAGATATTGCCTTTAGAAATTATAGAGACAACATCAAACACGAACCATTTGTAGTCACATCGATTTTTCAAAATTACTCCCAAGAATATTCAGCCGAAATTCCAAGTTTCCAAGAATTCAATTGTGATAGCAAGCTCAAGTTTTACCCATTCAAATTTCACAAAACATTTGATGGTCTTATAGGGCTAGACAACTTGAAATTAATGCAAGCATATTTGAATTTTCCGGATTCCAAATTAATCACCCAATATTCGACACTTCCTATCGAATACTACGAAACCAGTAAAGTTCATTTTTATTCAATTCAACTCGAACCACATACCATAACCAGAGTGAGATTACCCGTGAAAGAAGAAGATGGAACTATAGTACTTCCAAGACAGAATATTCAAGGTGCTATACTGCGAGAAACTATGTCTACAGCGTGCAATCGATTAGCATGGGCTGAATTGATCAATAATACCGACGAAGAACTTCTACTTGCATTTTCAGAACCAATTCAGACGAATTCGATAAATTTAGAAGAATACCACCTATATTCAGCAGATTTTGCTCCAATTGAAAATGAACAGATTGATATTGAAACTCTAATTCGTACTGACCATATGAATTCAGAAGAGAAAGAACAGATTAATAGACTTTGCAGGAAATTTACAAATATTTTCCATAAACCCGATACACCGTTATCTTTCACAAATCAGGTGAAACATAGCATAAAAACTAAAGACGAAATACCCGTCTATACGAAGTCGTACAGATACCCGCAAATTACGTCCATGCTCGAACAAGGCATTATACGACCTAGTGAATCACCATGGTCATCACCAATTTGGGTGGTCCCCAAAAAACCAGATGCATCTGGGAAAATAAAATGGCGCATCGTAGTGGACTATAGGAAGGTAAACGAGAAGACCATCGATGACAGATATCCCCTCCCGAACATCACGGATGTATTGGACAAGCTCGGAAGATGCCAATATTTTACAACATTGGACCTTGCAAGCGGCTTCCATCAAATTGAGATGGCCAAACAAGATATACCGAAGACAGCCTTCAATGTCGAGAACGGCCACTACGAATACGTAAGGATGCCATTTGGGCTCAAGAACGCCCCCGCAACCTTTCAGAGGGTCATGGATAATGTCCTTAAAGGATTGCAAGGTCACGTATGCCTAGTGTATATGGATGACATTATTGTCTATTCAACGTCCCTTCAAGAGCACATAATAAATTTGACCAAAGTGTTTCAACGACTACTCGAAACAAATTTGAAAATCCAACTCGATAAGTCAGAATTCTTGAAAAAAGAAGTGGCATTCCTGGGTCATATCATTACACCCGAAGGAATCCGACCGAACCCAGACAAAATCGAGGCAATATTGAAGTACCCCATTCCACGAACAACTAATCAGATTAAAGGATTTCTAGGACTGCTTGGATATTACAGGAAATTCATAAAAGATTTCGCGAAGATCACCAAGCCGCTGACACTCTGCTTGAAGAAAGATTCGAATATTGAACACACACCACAGTTCGTTCAGTGCTTTGAAACATGCAAACAATTATTAACCAACGAACCGCTACTGCAATACCCGGATTTTGAACAACCCTTCAACCTTACTACAGATGCAAGCAATTTTGCGATTGGTGCAATTCTCTCACAAGGCCCGGTAGGCAAAGATAAGCCGATCGCATATGCCTCAAGGACACTCTCCGAGTCCGAACTAAACTACTCGACGATCGAAAAAGAAATGCTAGCCATAGTTTGGGCAACGAAATATTTTAGGCCCTACTTTTTCGGACGAAAGTTCAAAATACTTTCCGACCATCGTCCTCTCCAATGGCTATTTTCTTTGAAAGATGCAAACTCTAAGCTAATTAGATGGCGGTTGAAGCTAGAAGAGTTCGACTACGAAGTAGTTTATAAAAAGGGCAAATCAAACACCAACGCGGATGCTTTGTCAAGAGTTGAAATACATACGAAGGAAACATTCAACTGGTATGATTTCTTGAACGATTTTAATAAAGAACTATTAGCACCAAACGAAGATAATGCATCAATGTACAACAACGCACCGGACGACGAAACTGACCTACCTACAGAAAACGATGACCCTCCTAGTGCAATGAATGCGGCAGCCGACCTTGCCAAGCGTAGGAATACTGACACATCAGAGACAGAGACAGCAGACGAAATGGCCAACAACAATAAAGAGTCATCAGAGACCGAAACAGCTGATGAAGTAGCCGACCTACTCGATCAAAGTAGCAACATCACAGTTCACACGAATCACGAAGATCCGATTTTAACAATACCTATTTCAGAACGGCCTTTGAACTATTACAATAATCAAGTAAAACTGAATTTTGTGAATTATAATGCAATTGGACCTGTCACTGAACAAATATTTCCTAACAAAAAACGTACTCATGCCCAAATCGGATTAGACGATATGGAAAATAACCTAACAAATTCTTCAAAGAATTCATACCCCCAAAAACTAAGTATGCCCTACACTTCAATCCTGAAAGCAAATATCGAGCAACATGTGATGTCCTTAAGAAGACCTTCAAACACTGCTTATGACCTAGTCAAATGCAGTCAAATTTTGGAAGATGTCAATAACACGGATAGACAGCGCGAAATAATCACTAACTACCATGAGGGCAAAACCAATCACAGAGGGATTAACGAGACAGAATTTCGCATCAGAAAACTATACTATTGGCCATCTATTAAAACCGATATAGAGGAATACATCAATCTGTGTGAGAATTGTCAAATGAACAAATACGACAGGAACCCGGCCAAACCGAAATTCATGGTAACACCAATACCAACAAAACCTCTCAAAATAATTCACGTCGATAAATTTCAAGCAAACGGCCAGAAATTCTCAACAGTTATTGATGCTTTCTCGAAATACGGACAAGCCTACCCAATTGAAGGTTCAAATTCTGTAAATATTTTAAATGCACTCCTCATATTCATCACCCACCATGGACTACCACACATGATAGTATCAGACAATGGCACTGAATTCAAAAATGGTCTTATACAAGAATTCGTTGACACACACAAGATTCAGATACACTATACTACTCACGAAAATCCACAGTCCAATGGCATGATTGAACGCATCCACTCTACAATAATTGAACACCTTCGAGCTCTGAAAGGAAAGAAAACAAATTTCGACGTCAACACTCGAATGCCTTATGCAATTTTAGGCTACAACAGTTCAATCCACACAGTAACTAGACAAAAACCGATAGATGTTCTCAACGGACATTTTGACACGCAAGACCCATTCGATGTCGACATTAACAGAACCTTGATTAACAACTACACCCAACAACATCGAGAAAAAACTAAAGCCATCTATCAAAAATTGAATCAAAGAGCAATTGACATCAAAGAGAAGGTTATTGGAAAATTGAATCAGAAAAGAAAACCACCAATCACGTACAAGCCGAGTACTAAGATATATACGAGGACTACTGCCAAAAGAAACAAGTTACTCTCCCGCTTTCATCCTCGAACAGTCGAATCAGATAACCGTGTAACAGTTAGATTACCAAAAACTACATGTCATGAGAAAAACATTAAATACATCAGAAATAAGCCCACACAGAATACTGACGCTCAAACCTCATTGCAGATGGACCCAAACGATGGGACAAGAAATAAAGATCCAAGACCTGAAGGACAATCCAGGGATACTACCCCTTAAGCTAGGTGCTGCGAGGATTCAAAACAGTGTGCATGACTTCATCCATTTTTACAATTTAACACCCATAGCTATGGAAATCGACGCTATACGAAATCAATACGAAGCAGTTACAGAGTCAATACGTGAAGGTCTCAGTCACCCCTATTTTGAGAGTTTACATAATTTCGACCAAGGACTTCAATATCAGCTAGAATCAGTCAACCAAAAATTCCAATCCATCTATCCATCACATAGAACCAAGAGAGGACTCATAAATGGTCTCGGAAACATAGTTAAAGCAATTTCTGGCAACCTCGACCAGGAAGACGCCGAAAAATATGACAGAGCTATTGCCGCCCTACAACACAACCAAAAAAATATAATTCGCCGAGTAAACGATCATGTATCATTGACCACCAAATTGATCGAGAATTTCAACTCGACCATCACCATGATAACGCACAATCAACAAGTCATTGCAGATGAAATCGATAATGTTCGCTCAAAATTCAATAAATTCATTTTCGATTCCAATGATTATATGCGGACGAGAAACATACTTGACCAACTGAATTTGTCTCTGCAAATACTGATACAGCTTCTCACAGACCTTGAGAATGCCATAACTTTTGCAAGAACGAACACACTACATAGCAGTATAATTAGGCCAGGCGAATTGAAATATATTGTATATACTATGCTCGAAAACCATATGAAGGAACAGCTGTTATACATCGATGAAAGCGAGCTACTCAAATACTATGACGTCATCTCCGTAGACGCCTACTTTTCAAATACAATGATTGTCTTCACTCTGCACTTTCCTCTTCTACACCCTGAAATATTCACCCATTATCACCTTTATCCCATCCCAACAAAAAATTTGACCACCATCATACCACCTGCACCCTATCTGACAATGAATACTGCACTATACCAATACATGGACCAGCCCTGCAGAAGAATAAACCCGGACTACCTGTGCCCAAGTACACCCATCCAGTTCGATACAATTACGCAAGATTGTATCTCCCAAATCTTACAACTTTCGGACGAAGAAGCCTCCTGCCAACAAGTACCAGTATCAGTCAATATCACGTTGATTGAACAACTGACATCAGCCCACTACATTGGTATATTCCCAAAGCCGACGAAGGTATCAACCCAATGCTCCACCACTGGAATTTTGGTACTACAGGGTACCTACTTGATCGAACTACCACCCGGATGCGGATTCCATACAGCCCAAGATGGTTACGTCAATAGCAGAGACGTTATTCAAGAACAGCCACTGACATTGCCCAAAGTCAAAACCATCTCAGTACAGCCGACCAGACAGATTAGCCCAATCCACCTCGAGAAAGTGCCTCTCGACGAACTCCACAAAATGAAGAACCAACACGACCAGCAACTTCAACCCCTGGCATATGAAACAGAGGCAGACACCAACCACTTCTGGACAACACCGTTATTCATCATCGCCACAGTCATCATAGGAGCCCTATGGTATAGATTCCGCCAACACCTAACATGTTCCAAGAAGAAGCACCCCGAGAAACTCCAGGATCCATCAGCTTTGTTCGTCGCTTACAAAACTTCTTTAGGGGATGGAGAAGTTACATCTTGAAGACACCCTGAATCTACCGAGTCAGCGAGATAGGACACCGCCGTGAGAATGCCAGTTCAACCGAGTTTAGCTCATTTCCCATTACCATGTACAATTCAGTCTGACTTTATATCTCGATCCATTAACTTCAACTTATATTGTAATTCGTGTTTCGGTAATAAAAGAAATCTTTTTAAAAACGATTTTTTCCGAAATACATATTTAACTAGCAAGAGATATCAACGTTTTTATTGAAATAGTATTTTTATATAATGTACAGTGTGAAATCTTAGGTATGTATCCATCTATCAGGTTTGAGAATAATTGAATAATATAAAGCAGATTAAGTTCAATTTATGTTATTGACAAATGTTAATCATGACATTGTGACAAAATATCCTGTCAGATGTGCTCAGCAGTACAGAATAGAATAGAATCAGACAAAATATACAGTAGTGAAAATTTACATGCTACATCACCTCTCTCCCAAGAAAAAAATTGAATCTGGAGTGATTTATATTTTCAAAAAAATTATAATATCAACAATGGATACAGAGGGATGAGTATTTCAGATCTCCGAGACGAATGTCAGTATCCAAATATTGAAATTGCATTCAGAATTATTCAGTGAGATGTCAACTCCAAATAGAACGCAGGCAACTCACTAAAGAACCCCAAGGTGGAAACAAAATAGGAAGTGTGAATTATTAAATTTTGATTAAACCAGCTGTCCACCGTTCAACTGGGGTGACATACGGCCACCAACCTTAAAAAACAGGCCAAACCTAAAACAAAAAGATTCAACAAAAAACGTTAGGGAGTATTCCCATTCACATAGAGTTAGGTCGTCCCTAGAGACTACTCAAGTGCAGAAGCAGAAGAGCGGTACTAACAAGAAAGCCCATTGAACCCGCCTAAACGAAAGTTCAACAAAACATAGATCTTGTTAGCCCAACCTGTCATGAGACAACTATGATGATCCACATCACGTTGTTGTCCACGACCCCTACGCTTCAGAAGTCCCTACAGACAAAAACTAGGTCTAGGCTTTTCAAAAATTACTCAAAAATACTGTGGAAAATATACTCAAGTATCGAAATTTGAAGAATATTCCACAGCAAATGTGAAAAATCAGCATCAAAAGTGCTGATCACTTCCAAAAAGTTAAGGTGGAGCAGTGCATAGACCATCACAGGTTATGACTGTCCACATAACCAGTGGCAAAAATAAAAAACAGCGATGTAACTGCCGTGATAGAATCACTAGCTGGGAACATGTCCAAGTTCAGGTAGCTTTAGGAGCGATTCCAGGGATAACCAGCTCTTAGCCCGACCAAAGAGAAATGGAACAGTATTTGGACCATCACTGATTATGTCTGTCCACATAACGCAGTGGAAATGAATGACAGCGGTGTTACTGTCGTGGTAACACTAGTTGGGAACATGTCCAAGTTCAGGTAGCTTTAGGAATAATCCAGGGATAACCAATTTTTACCCCAGAAAATTTGACCATACAGATGAAATGCATACCTCTATTCAGGCATTAACTTGGAGTAGTAGCCATGCGTACTAAACTTCCTGAAGGAGGTCACGATCGGGAAGTCTGAGTCGGTAGAATTCATAATCGAGTAAATTTTCAGAATCAGGAAAGTGTATCCAAAATTATCCGGAACAGAAATATTTACATAACTTACACCTATTTCTAAATACTGTACAAAAATGAAAGTCTCATTACTCGTCAGCAATGAGAAACTTTGAAAACTGTTGCAATCTAACAGTTTCAATTCAGGAGCTGAATTTTCAAATTTCAAAAAATTCGAAATGCTAAATACAAAATTTTGAATGTCACGATGTAGAACATTCCAAGGAAGTTTTTGTGAATCTTCACATTCACGGTAGCCACCAGAAAATTCCTAAAAACTTGCAAAAAATTCCAAAAAAGTTCGAAAATTTTCAAAAAAATTTCGAAAATATATGTCAAAATATCTAAAAAAAACTAACCGACAGAAATGTCCGAGTTAGACCCAAAATAAGGTTTCAGATCCCTAATAGTCCAGACTCCTGCTGGGCTACCATTCTCATATTCCAGGGAATAAACTAAACGTGAAACCTTTCTTTTAACTACACACAAAACATATTTGAGTGCTAGTTTTGAACTAAATTTCACTGCAGCTTCTGACAGTACCTTGTTTCGACGCCAAACTTTATCTCCAATATTGGAAGAACAATCTTTTTTTTTTAAATTATATGCTCGTGAATTTCGTTGGTAAGCCTGATGCAATTTATTCTTTACTTCTTAAAAAATTGTATCTAAATTAGAAATATTCTCCACAAACTCAGATCTACTTTGAGGATTCAATTTTATCCCTACTGTATCAGATTTATTACTATAATAGTTACCTGAGTGAGGAATATTTCTAGCAAAATTCAAAAATGCTGAGGCATAATTATGCATCTCATGTACAGATGTATTACTATCGAATTGTATCTTAGATAACTCTTTGTCCCAATCCTTATGTTCAACTATATAGCTACGAATTGCATGACCAACTGTCTTGTTTTTACGTTCAACAAATTTGCACTGCGCTGAATAGCAAGGCATAAACCAAATTTTCACCTTATACGTATCTGTCAACTTTTCAAAGATTTTTTCTGCAAATTGGGTACCATTGTCCGCAATGATAATCTGAGGTACACCGTATACTATTAACACTTGATTTTCTAGAAATTTCACTATGTTTGGTGCTGTCGCGTCTCTTAGGGGACATAGAATGATATATTTCGAGAACCAGTCTCCAATTACAAGTAAAAATGTAAATTCACGGGGTGATCGAGGAAATGGTCCCATGAGATCGACGGCTAGGACTTGAAAAGGAAAATTTACCTGCTTTTCACAGCCCATTGAACCTAAACGTGATGTGTTCGCTAACTTTTGTGATTGACAAACTTTACATTGACGAATGTATCTCAAAATATCAGGGCGCATCTTTGGCCAATAATAATTTTTCCTGAATTCTACTCAAAGTTTTGTAAGAACCAAAATGTGAACATGTGGGTGGATCATGAGAGTTTCTGATAACATCATCTCTTTGGGACTTAGGAATAACGGTCTTCCATTCTTTTTCATTAGTTTGAAATATGCTCTTCAAGGAAATAAATTTGAAAAGCAAATTTCTTGAAACTTTCCATTGTGGAGACAGTTCAGGTTTCTCTAGAATTCTTCTCCAAAGTGAAGTGTACCATTCATCCGATATTCCGACATTTATGACGATCAACAAAATTTCTTGGTTATCATTAGGCAAATCACTAGGAGGAATTCTGGACAAAAAATCAGGTAAGACATTTGAAGCTCCGGCTTGTGTATTAGTTCAAAATTATGTTGTCTGAGCTTCATAGCCCACCTAGCAAGTCCTCCACAAGGATCCTTGAGATTGTTGATCCACAAAAGGCTACTGTGGTCAGTGATTACTTCAAATTTTGTGCCTTCTACATGAGGTCGGAATTTATCTATCAAGAATTTCAAACTGAGAAGTTCTCTTTTCGTCACAGTATAATTACGTTCTGCACGAGATAAGGAACGAGAAGCATAAGCTATAACTATTTCTTGTGAATCAATATTCTGAGTCAAAACGCCTCCAATACCATAATCACTGGCATCACACTGTATTACAAAAGGTTGATCAAAGTCTGGTGAACTTAGTATAGGAGATGATATCAAAGAATTCCTAACACGGATGAAAGCATCTTCCGCCTCTGGTTGCCCCTGCTTTTTCCCTTCGAGAAGGCCTGAGATAGGTGCTATCAAACTTGAAAAATTTGCGATGAATCTCCTATACCATGAACACATTCCGATAAAACGTTTGATTTCCGTACTGGTAGTAGGGCGAGAATAATTGACCATGACTGCTACTTTATCAGTATCTGTGCGGAGTCCTTTTCTATCAATAACATAACCAAGATACTTGAGGGATGTTTGGAAAAATCCACATTTTCTAATGTTCACTGTTTAAAGAAAAAAAACACAAACACTAAGTCGGTCGACCACAAAGTTTATTTACAAAAGTTTTTGTGACTAGTTCCGGCTCAAGCAGCCATCTTCAGACACAATATAATATAGTACCTGTAAAGATATTGGTTTACAAGAATGAAATGACATATTGAGAAAAATAACATACCTATAAAAGGACACGTGCAATCACATAATTAAATTGATTGAAATATGAATAGCAAGGGTCATTTGGCCAAAATTCAAACCGGTGAAAAAATTGGTATTCTTTTGAACCTACCGAACAGCCAAAAGAACCTGATAATGATTAGATTCAACATTGGCAAAAATTGGAAAAACCAGCAGTAAATTCGCTCACATGAGTTTCATCTTAAAATGACCGTTTTTGTGAAAGACAAAAGCCAAGGAGAAGGCAGCGAAATGTCAAGCATAGCAACAGACGTTGACAGAATTACAGGACAAATGACAGTTACATTCGATATAAACTCCAATGACATGCACAATATAAGAATACAATTTTGAGTTATGATGATGTTGCAGTAAAATTATGAAAAATAAATTAATTACAAGATTCATTGTCTAAAAAACCTAAGGAGAGATAAGTGGTAAGGCCGAATGATATGTAATCCAAGAAAAGAGAAGAAGTGTCACGGTGTAGTAATTGTGATCCAACCCAGGAGAAGAAGAACCCAGGAAGGTGTACAAAATGGAACAGGGTCGGCTTGGGTAAAAATGTAAGATAAAAATGGTCATGAGAATTTAAGTTTGCGAAAAATGTGGTTTCGTTCAAAATTAGTTTGGTCATTGAGACAGTTAAAATTAGGATTTTTTAAACATTCTCGAATTTCTGGAATTTCAAGGAGATATAGCCGTGGACCTTTATCACAAATGTGGATAATATCCATATTGGAGTTAATATCGAAAGAATGACTGGAATCAATAATATGATTTGCAAAGGAATATATATTGTTGGTCCTCATTTCCTTTTCTCATACTCATACTCCTTTCAGGAATATTTCCCAAATTCACGTCGAATGCACTAACTCAATTCACTTCCTTTCAAATAACCCTTGGATTTCCAACAAATTTTTGCCTTTAGTTTCAGGTACTTTGAAATATACGAAAATGTATCCTAAGATACATATCACACTGTAAATCCAGAAATTCCATTGCATACCGAAAGAATTGATAATAATTGGAAACATGAATACCATTGTGGATACAACTAGATTGTCGATAAAGAATAATATAGACATAGCCACAGAGATAACGTTAGTAGGAAATACCTCACTTGCAATGACCCAACATATGGAGGCGAGTCCAAGTACATTCGATAAATAAAATAGAATAAGACCCACAATTGGCCACCAAGATACATATCTAATGTATGATAACCCCATACTGTTCAGGTAGTAGAACAAGCCAATTGAGAACAACAAAACAGCGTTGCCCAAAGTTGATATAAGTAGCAACGTTCTCCTTCCATATTTTTCGGAAGTCTGAGTCGCTATGAAACTGAAAACTAACTGTGAAATAGACAATAAATTGATAGAAATATAATTTGGAACGCTTGAGCCAGCTTCGTTGAAAACCGGTATCAAAAAACTCATTATAACAGGAGCTCCATCTGTGTATGCTATGAGGTGCACACCAATACTGATAAAGATAGCTGTACGTATAGCTCTGATGGAGAACATAGCGGAAAAACTGATATTTTCCGATTTGGAGGTTTTTTTGAGAATATATGAAATACTCGAGATTTCTTTGCGTATTTCATTGCTGTTTTTCTTCCTCAGTTTCTTGAGTGATTTATAAGCTTCTTCTTCTTGCTTTCTGGAGATCAGATAAACTGGTGTTTCTGGCAAAAATATAATCAAAAATCCTACAGATAGCATTAATGGAATGCAACATGCTAAAGTGAACAGTTTGAATGAAGGTATGAATGAACTAATGAGATAGCTGCAGACATTTCCTAATGGCACACCAAGTGTACCGAAACAAACCAGTTTCGTTTTATGGTGGTCCTCACCTATCTCGGTCAAGTAAATTCTACCAGCTACTTGCGTTCCTCCTAGACAGAAACCCATGATGAGCAAGGGGATGAATATCATGTAAATATTAGTAGCGAATGCAAGGGAAATTTTCATTATTAAAATCAAGACACTCAACATGATCATCGCAGTTCTTCTTCCTAATAGATCGCAGGTTTTCCCAAGCAATATTGATCCGAATAGAGAACTGAAGGCTGGTATGGCACTCATCGTGGAGAGTTGTATTGTCGATACTGCTGCGCCTAGCGGATTCTCGTTTGGATCATTCGAAAGTAGTTTTTCTGCTACTGGTGATATCCATACCACAGCAAAGCCTATCTCCACTGAACTGACCATACAAGCTGAAATCATCTTATTCTTTAATTCCTTCATGATACGATATTGATTTCTTCACATCTTGAATAACAGAATGCTGATTATAATATGAAAACTATTGCCAATAGAGAATACATTTTCCTTTCCTTGGTAAAAGCTTGAACCAAACGAATCATGTGACTAGGTAAAATGAGCAAAAATGGGAAATAGGGTACAAACTTCCTCACATTGACCCTAGAATCCATGATTGTATCGAAACTCTCTGATCGATAATGCATTATTCATCATATTAATGGTGATCCTGAATGAAAATACACAACGGAGGTACTCAGATATGACTGTCTGGCTGCAACCATCGAAGAGAATTCGAAAAGTATTCCTGAACCTATTATCGAAGTTTCTATTTACCGAATCATAATTCTGAAAAAATACCGATCAGATTTGTGTACCCATCACATGCCATTACACAATATAATGTGCTAGTGAAGTTGCGCTCTTATCAATAGATTCGGATCTATGGGTAGATTCGTATTATTCAAATCAACTTTCAGTTGCTTGCAAAGGTACCAGAATATCAGGTGGTTTCTTGGTACCACTCAGAATGACTTTCATTCACTTCCTCGCATCTTCTTTCATGACACAACAAGTTGTCCCATCATTTGTTTACTGTATTCTGGTCCAGAAGACAATTCTTTCGCTGGATATCTCCTTCATTTTTGAAACTGAAATATTGAAGTTTTGTAGATTCATAGCTAGTTTTTCGTGTAATCAATCAAAACGCTAGTAACAATTTTGGTGCCCTCCTCGTATTGGATATTTGAGTTATAGGGTTTAATTAAGAAGCAACATTGCTATCGTTATCTTCAAATTCATCGAAGAAGTACCCAAATAACATTATCAGTTTCATTGTTAGCTACAGGAAGTTGTTACAGCCCATTTTAAAATGCCTTTTCAAAACCATTATACTTTATCAATATCATTAGAACAATAAAACAACCTTCTCAAAGGTAAAACCTATCAAAACTACTTCCTTCAGCACGAGTTCAAATCTATATGCTTCAAAGCGACAGTTCTTATGCCAACATTGAAAAATATTGTCTAGAATTGAAACCCTATCAGTTGCAGTAAGCATTTCTTGAAATAATATAGTAATCATAATACAAACATGTCAAAATGGAGTGAAAACAATAGATAGTTATAGAATGAAAACGATGACGACTTTTTTGACGAACACATATACCAGTTATGCTTAAAAAAAATCAGTGGCCAAGGAATAATGTGTTTTTCCAGTCAAAATTGGATGCGGATTTTGATAAATTTTCAAAAAAGTTGATGAAACTGTATGAATGTTTGCTGAATATGGGTGAGTCGTTTGAAAAATGTGGAAAAACTACATTTTTGACGGCAGTATCAATGAATCTTTTTTATTATCCGCTTGAAATTATCATTTCCATCAATGGTTGACATCTGTTTGTAGTGAATATGGCGCAAAATATACTAGAAACCAATTTTCTTTCTCTAATACTCAATTAAAACCTTTAGGCAAGATAAGGCACTTGATGAGTCGATTTCCTTCTGTTGAAGTACTTATTGCATGTTTAAATCCATTCTTATGACTATTTGTTCCTAGGTATGACAACAAAGCTTCGAAAATGATGAGAGTAAATGGGCTATACAGACACTAGACCATTTCGACCCTATTCCCCATGTAAATCTCTATAAGGAATTTCAAGGTACATTCTGCAATTTTTTACTATTTCAAGGTCATCCGCCTCTGACGCTAGCCGAAAGCTGCTGATAAAAACAGCGATAACACAACTACAATAACAGAATGGAATATACAGAGAGGATTGCTGAATGAAAATATACAGGGTGTCTCATGAATAATATATCACATTTATAGTAGATTACAGCCAACGTATGACAGATGGCAAATAGCGAATGATAGATGACATGTGACCTTCCGGTGCTCATTGAAACTGAACGCTCAGGTTCAACTTACGTTTTCCGTATGACGGATACCACGTGAACTTCCGTTAGTTCTCGAAAGCAGACACACAGGTCATCAAAATGGCTACCAGTTCAAAATGGCGCTGAAATGATGATACGTATGATATTTGACAGATAACACACAACGTGACGCGCTCGTCAGAAGCAGACACTCAGGGTAGACCTAACCTAAGAATATTAACCAAAATGGCTATCGATTCAAAATGACACCTAACAGACGATACGTATGATGTTTGACAGACGACGTATGACACGTAACCGGGTCCATATACATCATCAGAACGTATCGACACAGACCGTCGATTAGTAGGAATTTATTTGACTAGAATAGTAAGAAATCAGAATAGCAAATCATCAGAACCATATTTCAGCGACTGCAATATGTACAACCCGTAATTTGTCGAACCGTACTTTGACAGACTGCATTATGTCAGAATGCATAAATCACAATAGTATATCGAAAGACTGCCATATATTCAGAAGTGTACTTTGCCAAACCAGTAAATAAAATACTCTTCATGTCGTCAGAATCATAAAAATATATAATCGTGAAGTCATAGAACCGTAAAAGCACAGACTGTAATTCAGCGACCCGTACTCTGTAGACCACCATTTCATCAGAATGAACATTCCCGACCAGCAAACTGGCAGAATTGTGATGTACAGAATCTGAAAATGGCAGAATGCGAGAAGTTCATACCCGTCAAAAGACAGACTGTCGATTTTTGATACCCGTAAAATGAAAGATCCGTACAATGACAGACTCGTAAAAGCACAGACTGCCAATACTCTAGATCCGTAAAATGCAAGAACCGTACATCGACAGACTCATAATCCATCGGACTACCGGAATTTCCGATCCATAATTCATCAAAACCGTAAAACGACAGACCCGTAAAACAGCAGAATCGTAAAATGACAGACTCGTACAATGGCAGAATCGTGCAGCTACCAAACCCGTAAATTTTCAGAATTTTTTGGATTAAGACCCGTGAAATAGCAGAACCGTAAAATGGCAGAACCGTACATTGACAGACCCGTAAAACATCAGAACCGTACATCGACAGACCGTCAATATACCAGAATGTGTGAGACGCGTGGAGACTCGGTACAAGCGGTAGCGCATTGTTGCCAAGTTGAATCGATAAAAATTCCTTGCTATACCTACTCAAATCTGATTCAAACTGTTTTATGAAGAGGGCTGAGAAAGGTTCGTACATTGTAGTATTTGTGTTTGATAATCTGTTTGATCCGAATCAGGAAGATATTGACATGATAATTTGATTGTATCAAGATAAAGAAGTATATATCATTCTTTTTGTTGAAAAATTATATAACAAAACATGAGACATGTGAATATAACGATGTTTTCTATGTATAATAAGTGAATCTATTCTCGGAGATTCTATAAGGCAGAAATGGAATCATTGTATGTCCATATCTGAACATATAAATATTGGAGAAAAACATCAAACTATTTCGTTTCGGGAAACCTACTCCCCAAGAGTTTTCGAATCTAGTGATTTCTTATTGTCAATTGTGCTTGAATCCCTCACATGACTTCAGTTATAGATTATATATAGGGTGTCCCAAAATTGCTCGACTTGAAGTAGAGGTCAAAATAAGTTGATTGGACCCAATTCGTTTATATACCAAGATGTTTCGTTCGTCAATGGGTACTTTGTATGTGATCAATAAGGTACTTTGTATCTGATCAATTTCATTTGCGTTTCGGATATCATAATGACTTCATTCATCTTCCATGAAATGTCAAATCTCAAGCAATAGCGGCTCGAAATACCGCCTGTTGGTTGATCGAGGAGGTGTTACATACATTTTACTTGATTATTTGGGATTTTCCCTCCTCGCTTCTACAAAATAATAATATGAGCATAATTTTAATATACAGTGTGGTCATTTAAGTGTGCAACATATGGGAATCTTCTTAATGAATTGCACAACCAAAATACAGATAGTGCCAAGAGTTGGTGCATGTTCGATCATCATTTCAGGTGCACTCAGAATAGTTGCAAGTCAAACAGCATACAGGGTAGGTAAAAAGATATAAAAAGTGCTCAGGAGTAAAGTACCCGTATTTCAAAAAATTCAACAGAATGTTATTGAGAAAAGTTGGTCACAATTAAAATTCATACCTTAATACCAGAACATGGCTTTCTAAGACATTCTTCAGTTCTTCAATTCCTTTCGTTAATAAATTCCCATTTTTTTTTCAAATTCAAGCATATTTTTGCATTCAACTTGGATTTCAATTTTTTTAGGAAATCACAAACTTCATGTTTGTTGCAACGATATTCAGCTCAACTTTGAAATTTTGCGAACCCTATTTTCAACAAGGTAAAACATCATTAATGATAATATGCATATTCAAAAACCTTCATTTAATGTGAACATTTTGTATTTGAAATGTTTATGAAAAAGCTGAACAAATTGATCGACAACCATGATATCTTTTGAAAAATCACGGACACCCAAGGAACAGAACAAATGAGGGTTGACAGTAAATATTGAGGCAGTTTGGTGACATACTCCTTATCTAATGATGTTTTACCTTGTTGAAAATATGGTTTGCGAAATCCTAAAAAAATAAAATCCAAGTTGATTGCACAAAAGTGCATTAATTTCAACAAAAGTATGATCAACTGATTCCGTTGTGATCAAATTATGAAAGTGTTTAGGGTGAATATAAAAAAAAATACAAATCGGGAAGTTATTAATGGAACAAATCGAAACACTAAAATATGTCTCAGGAGGCCATGTTTTGGTATTCAGGAAAAACTTTCAATTGTAAAGAACTTTTTTCCATAACAGTTTGCTGAATTTTCTGAAATAAGGGTACTTTACTCCTGAGCATTTTTTATATGTTTGACTTGCAACGATTCTAAGTGCACCTTAAATGATTACCGAACATGCACCAACCTTTGACACTATCTGATGTATTTTGGTTGTGCAGTTCATCAAAAAAATTTCCATATGTTGCACACTGTACAGGGTGATTCACCATAAATGTTCCCCCCTTTAGCTCACTTATTATTGAACCGATTTGAAAATTTGAAAAATCATCTAAAATAATTTTTCAGAAGTTTTTTTTTCCGTTGCATCAGAAAATACAGGGTGCTCGGACCAAACGATCTACAGAGTACTACTTGATTTTTTCAAATGGAACACGGGAATGATTACAGAGATATAGGGAGTTCAAAATCGAGATTTTTCAACTTTAGGATTTCTTTGTGTTGAAACTATTCATTATTGGTCAAAACGGCTTTCATGTCCGTATATCTTTTGTGATTCACTATCTACTGACATTTATTAATTGGAACAGATACAGGGTGGTCAGAATTCTGAATCTTGAATCACACTGTATATATGTTCCAATTGAATGTCAGTAGATAGTAAATCAAAAGTTGAGATAGGAACATTGAAGCCGTTTTGACCAATAATGAATAGTTTCGACACAAAAAAATCCTAAAGTTGAAAAATCTCGATTTTGAACACCCCATATCTCTGTAATCATTCCCGCTAGACCCCAAGTGTGATCCATTGATGAAATCAGCTCTTCAGGGAGAATATAAAAATACAATGAAATACAGGGTGTTCCATTTGAAAAAATCAAGTAGTACTCTGTAGATCGTTTGGTCCGAGCACCCTGTATTTTGTGATGCAACGGTAAAAAAATTTCTGAAAAATCATTTTAGATGCTTTTTCAAATTTTTAGATAGATTCAAAAATAAGTAAGCTAGAGGGGGGGACATTTATGGTGAATCACCCTGTACAAGTACAGAGGAATTGCCCCACGATTTTACTGAAATTCAAATGGCACTCTGTATGAATAATTTCACGTAAGTCGATAGAGCGAAAAAATACCTTTCAAATGACATTTGTTTTCAAAATGGCGGATCATGCAGGAACCTTTTTGTCTGCAATCATCATGGACACATTGTGACGTCATCCGTCGAATTTTTGGCAAGCATCCTTATAAAATGAAAAATTTACGAAGCACTTGGATTAGTTATTGATGGAACATATTTTTTTTCAACGCTTGAAGCGCACGAAAGGAAATCCCTATGATAATTTGTTTTTATTAAGTCATCATTTCAAACAATTTTCTTAGTCTTAAATTCCCCCAAGAATGTGAAATAGGAATGGTACTTTATTCAAGGAAAGTTCAGTATAAAGAGGTCATTATGTTGTTTTTATAGGAATATTGAGGAATGTTAAATGAAAAAGTTGTTTGAAACCACCCAAACTTTTATTTTGTGCAGTTGTTTTATATACAGTGTCATTCGTTTTTTCGGGTAGACTAATAGCTTTGTGTTTCTTTTTTTTCAATGGAACACCCTGAATTCAGCTTTCCATGAAGATTTCGAGAATTCAATAGTTGATAGGATGTTCCATTCGAGAAATCGTCTATTATAAATGTGGAAATTGAGAATGAAAATCAACCTGTTTCAGGATATCCCTTGGAAATATTGAGTTTGGCTCGAAATTCTTTTTCATTTAATTTGACATGTGATGTGGAACTTCTCAAAACTACGGAAATATTGAAACTTCTCACTTTTCGTATAACCTGTGGTGTAAAGTGAAATATAACATAACTGGTTCAACTGGTGATGAAATATTATTCACTACAGCACCAGTTACGTTATTGAATATGTGGTTGGACGAAAAGAATAATGTATTTCAAGCTGCTTTCTCAATATCAGTTGGAAAAACTGAACTTGAATCAGCCATTTTCCACTGATGGAAGTATCGAACGAGTCTTTTTCGTGAATTTGGTCACTAATTTGCGACCATATTATTTTATGACGGATACTTCGTCGAAGTGACGGGCGGAGTCGACTTGCCTATACTCAATTTTTGTACATAATCGGTAGAATTCATGTAGAAATGATGGTCATTATATTATCTGTTCGAGTGAAAATTTCTAGCAAAATTAGAAAAAAATTACACGTAATACGTTCGTTCGTCTCGCATAATCCCGTCGTCAAACAAAATGACGCGTTTCCTAACTGGTTACGTATAAAGCACTGTACATTTCACACTTTGTCGACCATCTCCATATCAACGAAGTTCCTCAGTGATGAAAAATGCGATAATGACTAATTGAAATTCTATCTCATAGAGAATGTCACTCAGAAACTAGTGGCGCACTCATTTTTTTTATTTTTTTCGGGGTAAGTATATGATTTTGGAGATAAGTACGCATCAAACTTATGATTTTTTCAGTAGAACACCCTGTATTTCATCCGCTCATCAAATTCCTTGTTTTCTTGACTTTCGAATTATGTATAATGTTATGAATATAAAATTTTCAAAGATGCTCCAAAATCAATGAAGCATGGATTTTCATAGTGATATAGATTTTTTAAATATAAAAAAGTTCCACTTGAACTTTTGATTTCACCATGAAGAGAAAAAAACAATTCCAACACTGAATAACTAACACAAAACAAAACGTAGGTACCTAATAGCAACAAATAAATAGTAATAAGAAGTATACATAATGTTGAATAAGCAGCTATTTCAATATTTACTAAAACAATTGAATTTCGAAATCATTCAGTAACTTATTCATTGAATTATTCGAATTGATGTCCCTTTTCTCTATCACACAATTGACACAATTCCTCAACAGGTACATGTACACTGGTATGCAGAAATCATGTCGCAGTTGGACGGTGTAACCGCTTTTATTGTAGCGGTGATTTAGAGCGCTTACATCGTCCAACTGCGACATGTTTTCTGAATACGAGTGTACGTCTTAATACACTAGGAAGCACAACAATCTTGAAGAAATTCGTGCAAAATGGTGTAACAACAGAGGCAGTTTTTTAGGAATTACAAAGATATCCTTCAATGATTTTTAATGCGTCTTCAGGTTAGGTGTGTCAATTGTGTCAATTAAGGCAATTGTGTGGAAAACTGGGCAACAATCAAGTTACTGTATAATTTCGAAATTCAACTGTTTCGGTGAATATTCAATCAGGTGCCTCTTTCACATCATGAATTTATTCTTATTACTATTTATTTGTTGCTATAAGGTACACCTAGGTACGTTTTGTGTTCTGTTAGGTAATTAGTGTCAGTATATCGTTTCTGTCCTCATCAAAAAAATATCAGAAGTAATATTCCTCCAATTAGACTTTTTCATATAAAAAATCAAAATCAAAATACAATGTTTAAGTGATTTTTGAGCATCTTTGAATTTATCTATACCATATATATCATTTTGAAGGAGAAAAGAGGAATTTAATGAGCTAATGAATTGAAAAAATCATAAGTTTGAGTTGAATCTCCAAAACCATACTGCGAAAAAAGAATTGAGTACAACATTGGAATCTAAATGATATTCTTCATGACAAAAGATTTGAAAAACTCTGTAAATATAGAGGGTGTCCAAAATGTGAAATAAGTTATAGGCAAAATCTGAGTTTCACAAAAAAGTGGCACAGAACCGCAAAAACCGCAAGGTTCCATGTTCCACAACAACAGAGATACCTCAGATGTCTGAACCAAAATGGAATACACTGTACAGGGTGATTCAAACTCTCCGCCCTTGGCTCATAACAAGGAAAGGAAAACTGCAGATGGAAATCTCTCAGAGGGGATATATTTATCCTTATTTGAAAATATCTCAGCTCCTTTCAAAATGGCGGAAATGACGTCTGCAAAATTATTTTTTCCACAGAGTCACAATTTTTCCTCATATTCTGAAAAACATATATTTTTTTAAACATCTTCCATCGTGAAACTTTTTTCTTCCTTCATTAAGTTGATAGCTATGATGTGATATATGATTGGCATTTTCAAATGCACTTCAACTGACCCCGCCGTGATAAAAATTAAGTCGACCGGAAAACAAATAGTAAGTAATCTGATATATTTTGCATTCATCATTTAGAACCGATTAAAGCTGAAACCAGCTAACTCGATTTTTGATTACGGCAGGGTCAGTTGATATTTATTCGAAAATATTCTTTGCATAAAGTCACATTTTTTTTCTCATGTTCTGAAAGAAAATATTTCATTCAACAACTTTCAGAAAGGAAATTTTCTTCTATCATCACTTGGTTGATAGCTATCGGGACTTTGATGTTAGCAGTTTTGAATAAATCTTAACTGACCCCGTTGTAATGAAAATCATCAAGGCAAATCGTTTTGCAAGCAATATGGATTGGGATACATTTTGCATTCATATTTGATGAACCGATTGAAACGTAAACCTGGCGACTTGTTACGGCAGGGTCAGTTGAGATTTATATGAAAATACCAAAGATTATTGAAATGGAAATACTAAATCCAGAGTCCCACGGCTTCTAACCAAATGGAGATAGGAGAAACTTGTCATGATGAAAGTTGTTAAAAAAATATGTTCTTTCGGAATATGAGGAAAAAATAGTGGCTTCGTGAAAAAAAAATTTTCTGACGCTACCTCGGGAAAAGTTGAAATATATTTAAATACGAGAACATATACTTTACACGACACATCCATTCTAATCCTCTCTGCCGTATTTGCATTTGCAGTTTTCCTTTTCCTGTTATGAGCCAAGGGCGGAAAGTTTGAATCACCCTGTACATAATGGTTTCATGCTCACATAGGTCATCTTTTGATCAGAAAATCATTCCGGACATATAAGTATTATTCAGTGTTGCGCTTCAGCGCTACAGGGGCTAAGTTTTCCTCCCATAATTTTTTTATGCACTGTTATGCACATAAGAGCAGGGTACCTAATTTAAATCTTTCATTTGAGGAACTTGGTAGCACTTTCAATATTCGAGGGATCAAAAGTAAATACTGGCGTTTTTTCTCAAACGCTATAGCAATAATGCTTTCGAAGCAATATGATAACCATGCACGGCCTTTCATTATTTTCTTGCATATTTATTCAATTTTTTCACTCCTCAGGTGCATAATAGTTATCAATACACCAAGGTAGTGAAGATTATTATTATTACCCAGGGACAGCAATACATTACAATCATTACATTTTTGTGGAACTGAGATATGAACCTATTGCTACTATGAAAGCACTTCTTTTCAATTTGAAAAAAATCTAGTAGTAAATACCTATAACAGATTCAAATGCCATCAGAACAGTGAGTTCGGGTTATTATATCAGAGGTGGGTGGCTATGTTTTTATTGACTAGTGGTTATAAAATGACGAAAACTACCTTGGCAGTAAAAGTACATAGTACAAGTACCATAAATAATGGTAGGTTTTATAGCTAGTGGTGGAAAAAATAGTATATATACCACGGGACTGATATTAGGATAATAAGGAATACGAACAAACTGAAAGAAGATCAGGAAGGAAAGAAATTTGTTTCATTCATTCATTCGTAGACCGATGTCATTCGATATTCTCTGGTTCTTTCAATACGTGTATGAATGAAGGTAGGTGTACCAGATTTGTACCTGTTCAGTTTCTAAAATCAATGAATATGTTTTCCATTTAAATTTTTTGACTCATGATTTTGGTGAAAATAATCACTTATTCGAAGGGTAGGAGAAAATCCCATTCTCATTTGACCTTGAATAAGGAAAAAAATCGCCTATGGCACTCTCCTTATTTATTAGCCGGCCTACTCCGGTCGAGCTACCAACTTTTCGCATCGGGATCAAAAGTACTACAATTTTGGTTTCATCCAATTTCTCGAAATCCTTGTTCAATTCTGTTGAAAAAACGAGTGACACCTTGTTTTGAAGAATGTTTGAAAAAGGAAGAATACCATAAAAATATTAGGTACATTTTCACATTGACGTTTCCGGAGCGAATTTGCTTCCGTATTCAACATAAAAATGGAACATGTTTTAGTACGGCAGACGGTGCGGTCTATCGTTAAATATCCCAATCATGGGGTATAACTTAATTGAACATCAAGGACATTTTTTGTCATCATCATCCACATATATAATGAGAAATTACGACATCGCCCCATGGTCGAGAGATTTTCTACAGGGAAAAATGTACGAAGATCGCGTTTTTCAATATGTCTGAAAAATAGCAGTCTAACAATAATGGGGATGAAGCTAAAAAAACATATGAGGGCTCATTATGTAGCCTGAAGTATAACCAATCGAATGGTGTATCGACAATTCATATTTTATCATCCGAATATCTAAAAATTTAACCACTTTCAAAAACTATCCTATATAATTTTTCAATATTTCATCAATCTTCAACAAGCAAGAACTCGATTATTTTCCAAATGAACTACATCATATTTTTCCATCAAAAACTGCGTAATTTTATGAGGAAAATTTCATCTCGATCAATCGTATGGATATTCCTAACAGTTTTTGTTCTGCAATTTAATTTTTAGGACAGCGCACCACGTCGAGGCGTTTCGTCGGAGCAAAAATGTAAAACAATAAAACATTCTAAGCGTAACGATCGATGAAACTTTCACTCGTCGCGCGCTTAGACCGTATTCTTCATTAAAGTATGCTCATTTTGTCGATATGGAAGATATGGTGAGCAATTTATATTTAACTAGATATCTTCGAATGTATAGTTGATTGTCACAAATGCAAATTAGGCGGTTTTTACAAGAAACATCTTACAGAAAAGTAAACAATGTACATTTATTGATGGTCTTCGTCATCGGATTTTTCAATATTCTTACAATGAGCGTTACATTTACATTCAGTACAACAAAATACATCCTCTGTTTTGCAAATGCACTTCTGTGTTGAACATGTTTTTTCTGTATGCATTAAATTCATAAACCCAAATGGTCTACTGGTTAGCGCTGTCGACTTTCAGTCTGAAGGTCCATGGTTCGAATCGCTGTGAACTTGAACTTTTTTTTGCAACTTTTTTGTTTTTTTACTTCATTCTGGTTTTCCTTTTTCATAAAATATTTGAAGTCAAATAGGTTAGTGCGTTTAGGATAAACAGTCTCATTTTATTCAATTTTGTTGAAGAACTCAACTTTTGAAATATATTATTAATCAATGTGTTTCTACACTCCATTCGGTTTTCCTTCCACAAAAATATTGCAATCAGGGATAGGTTAGTTCGTTGAGGATAAATAGTTTCTGAGTTTTGCCTAAGTACTTCGAAGATGAGATATTACGGTCGGCGTGGTTTGTGCTAGCGTACAGCAGTATATTTAGTAAAATCGCAGCCAGGAAAGTAGTTGTTTTCTGTTGAATATACTGAGAAAGAATTGATAATTTCATCACATACCGAATGCAAATTCTCTATGTATTTCTTTATATCTAAATAAACAGGTGCGGAAAAGTATGACTTTCGGCATTTGTTAGGTAAACTACATTTTCGTATAAACTCGACAATGCGAAGATCAATTATTGTTTTATTGATTGTTCTATCTCAGATTCACAGAGGCTGTTCAAAAAACTGCTCAGGAACTGGTGATGGGTTCAGTTTTGACGAGTGGATATGGTCAATATCATGGAAAATTAGTCTTCAAGTTCTGAATGGTTGGAGATGACATTTCGAGAATTACACAGATTAATATTAGCTTTGAGTATTCACACTCAGTTTTCATTCGTAGGTTACCCGATTTCATCTTCGAATTTTGTCCGCCCTATATCCTATTTTTATCTGGTGGCGCCTATGGTCACCTGATATAGATCAGAATCAGAATCAGATAGACAAGAACGTTTATTTAATAGCTTCCATAGTGAGTTTCACAAGAACGTTTATTCAATGGCTTCCATATGTATGTATGTATGTATAAGCATTTTTTCATCAATCCCTATCCACAGCACCGCACTAATTATCGTTAATAAAGAATTCTCGGAACTAAATTCCGTAGCTGAACTTCGATTTCAATCTAGTTTCGTATCACCTTCTTCCTTTTTCTAGAAATATGGGTACAAAATACAAAATGAATGAATTTGGGTATGACATAAATTCATATAAAGAACATCCAATATCTTGTATCTATAATCAAACTTTGAAAACTCCAAAGTTTGTTGTGAAAAAAAATTGTAAAATTGTTTTATCCGTCATTCGGTTGCCCCCTTACGAGCAACCCTCAGAAGTCTTCGAAAGTCTTGTGCGAGCAAGGAATGACGGGGGCATTACCTTTTAACGTGTGATCCCAAACCCTTGTAACATGCCAAACACCTATTTCTCGAACCCTTCTCTCAACTGACTTCAAGGAATTGTAGTTTTTAAGAAAATACTTCAAATAAACACTTTCTTCTCCATATAGCAAAAAAGTTGGGTGACGTTCATATATTTCATATTGAAATGTGGTCATTCATCACTTCATATCATATGAACGATCTTATTCTCGAGTGTACAAGAGCAATAGGAACATAAAAGCAGGTCGAACTGAAAGTATACGTAGAATCCCCACATGACGTGAGAGCAGGCAACACTGTGACCGGCGTTCGCTCTGCGCGTGGCTGGTAGGCAGTCTGCAGTCTGTCATTTTACGGTTCTGCTGCATTACATTCTGATGAATTCCGATTCTGCCAATGTACGGTTTTGATTTTTTACGGTTCTGCTGACGTACAGTTCCTATATTTCACGATTCTGTTGATGTACGGTTCTGAATTTTTACGATTCTGTTATTTTACGGATCTAACATTTTACTATTCTGCTGAATTACGGTTCTGATAGTTTACGATTCTATCACAATACAGTATATGACATTACAGTCTGATGAAGTACATTCTGTCATTGTACGTTCTGATATAATATGATTCTGATGGAATACGGTCTGTCGTATTACGAGTCTGTCGATGTACGGTTTTAGCATTTTACGATTCTTTCAATTTACAGTTCTGATATTTTGAGATTCTGTGAATATGCTGTTCTGATTTTTTGCTATTCTGTCAATGTACGGTTCTGACATTTTACTATTGTGTCGATAAACGGTCTGTTGTATTTCGATTCTGACAAAGTACGGTCTGCTAATGTGCGGTCTGTCATTCTGCGATTCTGACGAATTACGGTCTGTGTTGTTATGATTCTGACGAAATATCATTCCGCTGTGATGTTGGTTTGTTAGTTTTCGATTCTGTATATTTGCGGATCTGCGATATTGCTATTATAGAAAAATACACATCTGCGCATTTGCGATCTGTTATTGTCTGGTATGCTCATGTACAGTATACGAAATACGGTTTGAGGGATTGCGGTTCTGTGCATCTACAGTAGAGATAAATACGATTCCTATGAAATATTGTTCTGTTGAGTTACTGGTTTGAAAATGTATATTCTGATGGATTACGGATCTGCGATTATACATTCTGGTGATTTGTGTGTTCCCCACGTAACCTACGAATTTCAATCAAAATGGCTATTGAAACAAAATGTCGATCGATTCAAAATAGCGCTGAACAGATATCACGCGAAACTTTTGACCTATGATTCATTGCTTCACCGGTTAAATTTTCCTCAGATTCTACGGAAATTACGCGATGCGCAGCGAAAAGCCCCATGAGAGCCCATGCAAAGCAGATCTAGTCGGGGCTTGTTTTGCGAAAAGTCAAATTCTAGAAGCATTTCATGTAACAATTGGATAAATGACGTTAACCCCCTATTTCGACCCCGCTGAATCCTAAAATACCGTTTATCAAGTCGAAATTTCAACCGGAAGTGAGATATTCAAGATGGCGTCCGAAATACCCCTAAAATCTAATTATTTTCTACTTTCGGTCAGCTATACAATTGAGGTGTCGATGTCTATGTTTTCGGGGGTGTAAAATACGATGAGACACTCGAAAAATGATTTGGAGCATTGAAAGTTCATCGAATGATCAAATTTTGACGTAGACCAAAATTCCAAAGAACTTGTGAAAACGTGTTGCATAATGTATATGCTTGCATAAGCTTTCGAGGGTGCTCAATAAGTTTATGAGCCAAAAAAGCATTTGAACATTGTCCAAGCCTTCATTTCTTATATTTTGAGAGAGCCCCTTGCAGCCACGAGTTCCAAATTCGGAAAATGAATTGGGAATAGATGGCAAAGTCATCAGGATTGGGACATATCGTCCATCAACAATTTTCCAGCCGTAATTATTCGGGTTTTATAAATCAGGATACTGATCATGGGCCTTAATCCACACTAGTATCTGAACATAACATTAACATCCTTCGATTTGTTCAATTTTCTTTTACCTGGAAGTAGCACCGGAGAATGTGTTGACGGAGGGCATCAGTGGTAGATGGCGAAAAGCATTCGCACTGTCCAAAAAATTGCAACATGGGCTGCGCCTGCCGTTGTAATGTCCGGTCCAACTCAAAATAAAAATGGTAGTAGTATCGAAACGGCTAATAGTTCATATTCACCATGTGTCTCAGAAAAGGGACGCAACAAACCTTGTATAAAGCTTGCACCACAAACTGTTCAACCAAACGGAGATCATCGGGGGCTAGATCGGGAGTTTTTACAAGCTGAATGAGGAGTTTACAGTAGTTTTCTTCTATGTACTTGCTTCCACCGTTTTGTTTTTGTGACTGACGCTAACTTAAATGTAGTATCACATCCAGTGATTGCGTGGAAAGCCATCAGGTTTTTTATCTGTTCTGGTGCAAGTTTCTTACATAGTTGGTGAATTGGAATATACTCCATGCGTAAAAACCGAAAGAGAGGCTTTTGTTGTTTCTGTTAAAGACACTAGTGTGATTTCATTATTCATCTATTACTTTGAAAGGATGAAATGCAAGGAATGCTGGGTGATGTGTGGTACTTCCCGAGATAGAAAGTATATTCCAATTCATGAACTATGTAGAAAGCTCACATCACAACAGATTAAAAACCTGATGGATTTCCACGCAATCACCGAATGTAATACTTAATCTTGATGAGGGGGTCTGCCACAAAAACATGACGATGGAAGCAGTACATTGAAGAAAACTACTGTAAACTCCTCAGTCAGCTTGGAAAGACTCCTGATATAGCCCCCGAGGATCTCCGTTTGGTTGAACAGTTTGTGGTGCCAGCTTAATACAAGGTTTGTTGCGTCCCTTTTCTAAGACACATGGTGAATTAGAACTATTAGCCGTTTTTATATTAATATCATTTTTATTTCAAGTTGGACCGGACATTACAACGGCAGACGCAGCCCGTGTTGCAATTTTTGGGACAGTGCGAATGATTTTTGCCATCTACCACTTATGCCATCCATCAACACATTCTTCGGTGCCACTTCCAGATGAAATCAACAAGGAGAAAACGAAAATAGAAAAAATCGAGGGATTTCAATTTCAGTCTGTTTTCATTTTAGGTACTTACTAGTGTGTGGTTTAACGCCCATGATCAGTATCTTGATTCACCAGACCCGATTAATTGCGGCTGGAAAATTGGTGATGGACGGTAAGTCCCAATCTTGATGACTTTGCTACCTATTCCCAAGTCATGTCCCGAATTTGGAGCTTGTGGCTGCATGGGGCTCTGCGACCACTGCGGCACGAAGTAGTGTGGCTGCAAGGAGCCGAATGGAGCAGAAAAGATAAGGAAGACTACTAATAGTGACCTTTTTTTTTCAAAATATAAGAAATGAAGGCTTGGACAATGTTCAAATGCTTTTTTGGCTCATAAACGTATCGAGCACCCTCGAAAACGTATGCAAGCATGTACATTATACAACACGTTTTCACAAGTTCTTTGGAATTTTGGCCCATTACGTCTAAATTTGATCATTCGATGAACTTTCAAAGCTCTAAATCATTTTTTGAGTGTCTCATCATATTCTACACCCCCGAAAACATAGACATCGACACCTCAATCGTATAGCTGACCGAAAGTAGAAAATAATTTGATTTTAGGGGTATTCTGGACGCCATCTTGAATATCTCACTTTCGGTTGGAATTTCGACTTGATAAACGGTATTTACGGATTCAGCGGGGTCAAAATAGGGGGTTAACAGCATTCATCCAATTGTTACATGAAATGCTTCTAGGATTGTAACGGAGGGCTTTTTTTGGAATTTAGCCCCGACTAATCAGATTTTTCCCTAGATCTACGGACTCTTTCAGCGAATTTTAAGCTCGAAAATAGCAAAAATTTACGCTTTCAAGGTCATTCGTCTCCGACGAGCAAGCTAATCGGATGCTACATCTGGTGATATATACAGAGTGTCCACGCGTAGTAGCGTACAATAGCAGTAGAGCAGGGCAAAAATCTCATGTTCAATGAACGAAAAATATACAGGGGAAGCTGAAACACCTGAGTCAAATCAAAAAGACTATACAGCTAGATTACCAATACCCAGACGAGAACAATCGAATATAACTATATCAAAACTCTCAATGGAGCAGTAGCGGCCCATTCGAGGGCTTTTTGATGTTCAACTCACGAATAATCGTATAACAATCAACATATGACATTTGACAGATGGTCATCGACATATAACAACGATCGATGATACGTGACTAGGCTACGTCTGCAAGCCAGCTACCAGCTTGCTGCTGCATCCGTTCAATATACAGTGCGTTCGAATAAAAATATATACAGATCAACTCGCTGCAAGAACTGATCAATTCAGGTGAACCCAGCAAACAGACAGGCAAGGTATGACAGATGACGCGCTGATTGATGATTCAGATCAATATAAAGGGCGACAATGAGAAAATCTACTACTTCAGGAATGCCCAGCATATATTAGACAAATATGTCGAGCAGCTCTCAACTAATACTCGTGAAACAGCTCTGTGCTTCACTAAAATTGTCATTGAAACACCACGGGAATGCCACAGAAATGCCACGGAAGTGTCATGGAAGTGTCAAGGAAGTGTCACGGAAGTGTGACGGTTGTGTTACGGAAGTGTCACGGAACATGGAAGTGTCACGAAAACGTCACAGAATACACGCGCTAGCTAATGATTCCGATCAATATACAGAGCGTTCGAGTTGAATAGCAATGAAAAATATATAGGGAACTCGCTGAAGAAACTGTCTACTATAGGCGTGCCTAGCAAACAGATATTAGACAAATATTTCGAACAACTCCTAACCAAAAATTGTAAAAAGATCTGTGCTCCACCGAAGAAATACCAGCGAAATATGTCAGAATCTAACTATCAAAACTCGTAATGTGAGGGGGCGCTAGAGGCTATGGGCCTTAAAGATTAGCGATTATACAGAAATAATGAACATAGTAGCCTTCACATAGAAAAAACATATTGATGTCAACTACTCTACAAGAACGATTCTCATTATACCTAGTATAGGTCTGAAAATTCTCTATATATCAGCAAAATCAATGGGAAATTAGCGTGACGCAATCACTATCATTATACTGACAAGCAACATGGCAAAAATAATAATATAGATATCTGAAAAGCTTGAAATATACAAGACTAATAATGCTAAACATGCTGCATCAAACAACAAAGAAAGAACACCCTTTCACCGTCCACTTTGGAATATATCGAAAAACTCTTTAATCAATTTAACAGCTCCACTAAACAAAGAACCCACAGAATATATCAAACAACACTTAACCAGAACCCGAAATGTAAGGGGGCTCTAGAGGCTTAGGGCTTTAGGGATTAGCGAAAGAACACCCTTTAACCGTCCACCTTGGAATATATCGGACAACTATTTACCAAAAACTCATATATTATCTCAGTGTTTTACCATGAGTTGTATTCTGATTGGTTCATGAAATATGTCAAACAACTCTCTACCAAACCTAGCGATGTAAGGGTTAGAGGCACTAGGGGTTAGTGACGTGAGGGATGCTCAGTGCGATGGGGTGTTATCCGCCAGAAGCAAAATAGGGATCATCTTTTGAGTGATCTAATATGGAAGCATACTTGGTCATCACTTCAAAAAATCTGACACATAAAATTCTCATATATTGTAGGCCAATTCTCATCAGAATCCTACACAATTCCTCAGTCCTCAGTCGCGTGACCTGATAGATCGTGAAACGTATACTTGGTCAAATCTGCAGAAATATATCTTTCAACTATACGAGGTATTTTTGAGATAATTATATGTATTCAATGCATCAATACCTGATATTGTTATATCAGATATTTCCAAATTCTTCAAATCAACAAAAAATTCTTTTCCGAAAATTGAACAAAAACTGGAAAACATCAAGTAGACTACTTTAAAGCAATCTAAATAATTGATCTCAGCATCCCACACAAAAATTCAGGTAGAGGGTACGTAATTGTTACAGCGTAGAACTATATAGGTGTGAAATTGGTCTCACCTCAGGAGTTTTATGTCATTCGATAGTATACACGTCTCGAGGTTTGGAATTTTCACGCTCATTTCAATACTGCCCTGTATATAGAAAAATGCATTCAGAGAGGCCCCACCTTCAACTTTTTTCGTCTCAGCCTTAAAAAAAAAGGTAAAACAAAAATCGCCATTCCCTTATTCCCATACATGATTGTTTAAAAGCACACATCACTACCTCCACAAATAATTCACACAAACAGCATTTTTGAAAAACAACGCGATTCAATCGACGAGAAATTTCACATAACGTCCACGATATGACTGAACAAATATAGAGATAGATACTTGATGGTCAGCGGGAAACCTGATAACAGCTTCCTATCTTCCAATTTAACGTTGATAATGCATGTCTAGCGAACAAAAAAATATGTTTTGAACAAGATATGAAGTACCACGAGGAAAAATGTGATATATAGGACGATTAAGAATCTGAATCAGATGAAATATTTGAGAGACGTATGACTTTACATCATAACAATACATGGGTTCTTGACTGCGATATCTGAAAACAATATGGCTACCGACGATCTGTGACAGTTCCAACAAACCATCAACAAAAAATACATCATAAATTTCAATAAATATTCCTCATAGAAGGTATAGGAGCAGCATACACATTCCTATCATTGAAAATAAAGAGTACTCCTAAGGACAAACACGCAAATATATTGATATGCGCAAAGTTTCAATGTTTGCGAGATATCAATGAAGAATGGAGAGCCGTGAATAACCTATATTTTTATGTCATCTCCCATTAAGCTAGTATTGAAACTTCTCGATAACACTTACATTAGATGCGTGAATAGAATACTCTACTTTCTGTACGACATCGTTACGAATGATGCTAGATAGATGACACTTGACAGATGCCACTTAACACATGAGGTGTTTTGAAGATGATGTATAATTAAAAGGAGACATATTAAGCATGCGTCAAAATGTGACGAAAACATCACAAAAACAGTCTGATTGAAATATTCGAAAGGACTAATGTACACGGCGGAAAATTATATCTCTTGCTATCATACCCAGACAGTTCAAGTATCCCATCCTATTCAAAATCGTATCTCGGCTATCATTTGAAATATTGCCCAACTTCATCAATATAGAATAATCACAAGGTAACATTCTCTTCAAACCGATATAAAGATTCCCTATGCTTATTATATATAACTATCGAATCCAAACAGTATATGACACAAAGTTTTATCACGAACGCTGCTTCACAAAAACTGGGAATTTTATTCCAGACAAGAAACTACTCTACAAATTACAGATACGACCTGTTTTAGAATACTGTTCCAAACGACTAAGTTCATCATAAAAAGTGTTTCCAAAATCTTCACTGGTGGAATCTCAAATAATTTTATTGATATGAAATGATCACAAGGCACCATTCATTTTCACCCGAAATGAATATGCTATATGAATATCCTGAACAAGAATTGGAATCAAACAGTATACTACGACACCCAGATCCATCACGAGAGTTTCTACACAAAAACTAGGACTTTTATTTCACGCAAGAAGCTACTATACAAGATATAGATATGACATGTTTCAGAGTACTGTTCCCACATATGAGGTTCAACATCCACACATACTCTTATGCTCCTTGATTCCATTCAGAAATACAGCCCATTCGCCTGATTGGTGTTTCTACACTCATTGATTCTCTAACAACATTGTAACATCTTAGAAAAGTCATCGACCTTTCACTTTTTCACCACGTACACAGGAAATAATTTTCAGAGATTCCTACTATCATACCATCATCGCTAGCAATACCAGTCAGACGTACTCAACAAATTCAGACAACGCATCCTGTTTTCACCAATCTTGAATATGTCGAGCAACTCTCTACCAAAACTCATTGAATGACTGAGTGTACTATAGGAAGTGTTTCTAAGATCTTGAAGAGTTCGAAATTCAATACCTACCTCCTGTTGTAGCATATGCATGATTTTCTTCGAATATAATAGGTATAATCCGTGCGCTTCAAGAAATGAATGATAATGATAATCTGACGCATATTGTAGCACCAAATATTCAAAGATCGTATAGCAATAATTATGAATTAACTTCTAAGACGAAAATTCTTGGAAAAGCTTCTCTCTCTTATCAAGTAAGACATTTCCATTTAGATTGAATATCCTATTCTCTTCAAGGTACGCACGATGTTCTCCGAACATTGTTAGGATTTTCTTTTGTGCGCTCCAAGTGATAAAAAAATATGAACTGATGACAATGTACCAGAACATGAAAAACATGAATTGATTATGAGGAAACTCGTGAATGAAAAAATATTCAAATATGCTATTATACATTATGGAAAATCGTATCCCAGCTATCGCTCGAAATATTGACCAACTTCATCGATATAAAATAATATCTCGGTTATCATTTGAAATATTACCCAACTTCATCGATATAGAATAATCACAAGGTACCATTCTTTTCAACCGAAATAAAGATATGCGGATTATGAATAACTATTGAATTCAAACAGTATCTGAAACATAGTTTCATCACGAACGCTGCTTCACAAAAACTAGGATTTGCAAATACATTTATATATGCATAGTTTCAATGTTTGCGAGATAAAGAATGGAGAGCCGTGAATAACCTATATTTTTATGTTATCTCCCATGAAGCTAGTATGGGACCTTCTTGATGATACTGACAATAGATGCGCGAATAGAATACTCTACTTCATGTATGACATCGTTACAAATGATGCTAGATAGATGACACTGGACAGATGCCATATGACATATGAAACGTTTTGCAGATGATGTATAATTGAGAAGAGACATATCACGCATGCGCCAAAACGTGATGAAAACATCACAAGAACAGCACGATTGAAATATTGCTTCGATAACATAATATGAGGATGGCACACCATTCTGACCAAATAAAATATGGAGAACATAAACCAATTATGAATCGAGGTCTTAGACAAAAATACTCGAAAAGACTAATGTACCTCGTAATGTACACTGCGAAAAATTATTATATCTCTCGCTATCATTCCCAGACAGTTTAAGTATCCTATCCTATTCAAAATCGTATCCCGGCTATCATTCAAAATATTGCCATAATTTATCGATATAGAATAATCACAAGGTAGTAGGTATTTTTTCCAAACAAAATAAAGATTCCCTATGCTGATTATTAATGAAAGCTACTCTACAGTATATGTGAATCATTTGTGAAGGTAGTGATGTGTGGTTTTAAAGAATCATGTATGGGTATTATAGGGGAATGGCGATTTTTGTTTTATCTGAATTGTCTTCTCACTATTTTCATTCATTATTCAGATTTTCATCAAATCTGAGACTGCTGAGGCGAAAAAAAGTAAAGGTAAGGCCTCTCTGAATGCTTTATAACACATTTTTCTAAATACTGGGCGGTATTGAGATAAGCGTGAAAATTTAAAACCTCGAGAGTTCCCTCTACATTTGATGAGAATTGGCCTACAATATATGAGATTTCTATGTGACCGATTTTTCATAACGCTGACCGGGTATGCTTTCATATCAGATCACTCGAAAGATTATCCTTATTTCGCTTCTGACGGATTACACCTCATCGCACTAAACATCCCTCACGTCGCTAACCCCTAGTGCCTCTAACCCTTACATTGCTAGTTTTGGTAGAGAGTTGTTTGACATATTTCATGAATCAACCAGAATACTACATATGGTGAAACCCTAAACTATTATATGAGTTTTTGGTAAATAGTTGTTCGATATATTCCAAGGTGGACGGTGAAACGGTGTTCTTTCGCGCTAATCCCTAACGCCCCAAGCCTCTAGCGCCCACTTACATTTCGAGTTCTGGTTAAGAGTTGTTTGATATATTCCTTGGGTTCTTCCTTCAGTGGAGCTGTTGAATGAATTTTGGTAAAGAGTTTTTCGATATATTCCAAGGTGGACGGTGAAAGGGTGTTCTCTCTTCGTTGTTTGATGCAGAATGTTCAGCATTATTAGTCTTGTATATTTTGAGCTTTTCAGATATCTATAATATCATTTTTATCATGCTGCTTGTCAGTATGATGATAATGATTGCGTCACGCTAATTTTCCATTGATTTTGCTGATATATAGAGAATTTTCAGACCTATTATAGGTATAATAAGAATCGTTCTTGTAGAGTAGTTGACAGCAATATGTTTTCTCTGTGTGTAGGCTGGCATGTTAATTTTTTCTGTATAATCGCTAATCCTTAAGGCCCATAGCCTCTAGCGCCCCCTCATATCACGAGTTTTGATAGTGAAATTTTGACATATTTCGCTGGAACTTCTCTGGTGGAGCACAGATATTTCAACGAGTTTTGGTTGAAAATTTTCGAAATATTTGTCTAATATCTGTTTGACACATCCGTGACACTTCCGTGACATTTCCATGTTCCGAGACACTTCCGTGACACATCCGTGACACTTCCGTGACACTTCCATGACACTTCCGTGGCATTTCTGTGGCATTCCTGTGGTGTTTCCATGACAATTTCAGTGAAGCACAGAGCTGTTTCACGAGTTTTAGTTAGGAGCTGCTCGACATATTTGTCCAATATATGCTGGGTATACCTGAAGTAGTAAATTTTCTCATTGTCGCCCTGTATATTGATCTAAATCATCAGTCAACGCGTCATCTGTCATACCTTGCCTGTCTGTTTGCTGGGTTCACCTGAATTGATCAGTTCTTGAAGCGAGTTTTACTGTATATATTT